>BLSH010277203.1:633836-644552 GCA_018402905.1 Glandirana rugosa
AATGGCGGCGAAAAATGACCGAACATCGCTGGACGATCGGGTGCGGTGCGGGGGGAAGGGGGGGGTGTGCAGGGGGTGAACAGGGCTCCACGTGCCCCTACCGGCGGCTACACAGGAAATTTTGTTTTTTTCCTATAGGGTCGTCGGTCCCCCTTTCTGCCCCTAAAAGGGGGGGGGGGGAGAGGAAGGAGCTCTCACTCACCACTCCTGACGACGCCATGGGTAGCCACCCAGTCGCAAACCTTCCGCCCCTGCTTGGGCGGTATGCTGCCGGCCAGAAGTCGCCCTTCCCGAATCGCATCAGGGGCTGGGCGTAAGGGGGGGGGGGGAATCACCCCAGGCCGCCCGCACGGAACAGGCACGATGCGGCGGGTCCACATACAGCGGGACTGGCTCGCATCGGTCGGCCAGGTCGGGGAAAGTACAGAGCCCATGGACTCTCTGTGCCCCGACCAGCTTCTTGATAGCAGATCAATTGCTTGATAGAAGACAAATAAAAATAAAAGTAAAAGAAAATTGGATAAAAAACGGTCACAAACGGGACCGCAATTCCCCTGAAGGGAAGCCAGGTCAACTCCTTGCAAACTAGGCATTGAAACTGGAGAGCTATGCTATGAGGGGGTTTGATGTGGGAAGAGAGGACGGCCCCCATGGGAAGGGCCAGCTGTTTCTTTTCCCTGCCTAGTTAACTCCTAGTGAGACCAGCATAAACCCCACACGTCATGGAGAGCTGCGTCTGTCAGTGAATGATAGGAGAAATATTGTGATTCTCATTTTGGCCAGAATCTTGCAGCTCTACTACATAACATAGCCCAAATTGCAGAAAAACAACCATTATTCCCATGGATGGCAAAAAAAAAAGTAATTTTATTTCTAACAATAAGGCATCTGTGAAACAATAAAAAATATATTATCAATATTAATAATAAAATGAATAGGATTGTATATCTATGCTCTCTATTTGACACAGATGAGCCAGAAGCAGAATAAAAGCTGGAATCTGATCATGCGATAGGAGCTTCTTTTATGGTAATGGTAGTAATGTACTTGAAAGATTCTTTTTAAATTCCTTATGTCCAAGATTAAACCTCCCAATCCTTCTAGATATAAAGAAACATAAAATCTAAAATGTAGGTATTTTTTTAAATCAGCACAAGGGGCAGTACTTTCTTTTAATGCAAAATGTCCCTGCTGGCTGCTTTCTTATTTAACATGAAAAAAATGTGGAAAATTTGAAGGGGTATGAATACTTTTGCAAGGCACTGTATATTGCAGCCATTCCCGAAAATCACGCTAGGTCTTATTTTCCGGGTAGGACTTATTTTCAGGGAAACAGGGTAAAACTGGACTCTAGAAAACAACAGGTAACACAGTTATGTACTGATGAAAGTAGAACTTATTAAAAGCTGGGTAGGATTTTTCTTTGTGTTCTGGGTATGGCTTAGTTACCAATAATTATTGGTATTCCCAGTTCAAAGGATTGCTGTGGGCATTTTCAATGAATACAAGGTTTCTCAAAATGTACAAGGGTACCGGAGGGGAGGGGTGGATGAATGTCAGGATTTTACCTTCTCCTTTCAGAGAAAACCTTGTATTCAGGGAAAATAATAGAAGGTGCTTTCTGAATGAAATAGTTGAAAAGTGAGTGACCCCCTACCATCACTGTACCAGCAGCAGAGCCAGAAGATCAAATCTTATAGTGGAATGGGCATAATACAATAAAGATTTCAGCATTCCCAGCAGCCCTCTGGATGTACTATACCAAAAGTTAACTTCTTTTTTTTTTTTTGCCGGACATGACAAAAACATATTTTATCCCTGGAGTTTAGCTTTAAAGAGGTTGAAAACTCTCAAAGTTTTCACCTTAATGCATTAAGATGAAAAACCTTCTGTGCTGCAGCTGCCCCCCAGAGCCCCCATTTTTCCTACCTGAGCCTGATCGTTCCATCGACGGGGACAAGCACAGCAGCTCCAGCCGCTGTCTCGGGTCCCCATTGGATAGATTGATAGCGGCAGGAGCGGTCAATCAAATCCAGTGACACGGGAGCTGGGGGGTGGGGCAGAGTCCTGCTGTCTGTGTCAATAAATGCAGCAGCAGGGCTCAGGAGCAGGCCCGCATGGGTGCCCCCATGGAAAGAGTCTCTCCGTGGGGGCATCCGATGAAGAGGAGGAGCCAGGAGCGCCACCGGGGGACCCCAGAAAAGGAGGATGGGGCCTCTCTGCAAAAACCTTGCACAGAGCAGGTAAGTATAACATGTTTGTTTTTTTAAAATAAACAAACCTTTACAAATCACTTTAAAGGCATTAAAACCTTCCTACTGGCACCTTGCATAAGATGTGCATTGATAGGGTAGTTTCATGGTGTCGTGGGTGACCTGTTCAGACAGCCTATAGTAGAAAAAATCTTGACATCCTTGTGTCAGAAGATTCCAAACATGGAGGCATGGCACTGCACATGTTAATGCATGCGTTCTGTCTGTAGTGTGAGAACTGAACTCCCTGTGAAGAAACTACATATCCCACAATCCCTGGGTCTTTCAGTCTAGCACCTTAAAAAACAAAAAAAAAAAAAAAAAAACTAGATCTGACACAGACACAAGCATGCATAGTAATTAGCCCCCTGCCGCCAATGGCCCCCAGCCCTGTAAGAGGATCAAAATGGCAGGAGGCATCCAATTCCAACCCAATTATATGACTTTTGTGATTGGCTGTGACACCGGTCACATGACCGGAAGCTACCCAACACAAGTATGCATTGGGAGCCGTCTGCAACAGCTTAGTTAATGTGCTGAGAGAGTGTACTATGCACACCATCATCACAGGAAAGTAGTTCCCCATAGGCCTATATCTGTGGCAGCTCAGCATTAAAGCCCACCCAATCAGCTGCCACTTATACACGTCCCAGATCTCCAGCTGATGCCCCTGAACAAAGCTCTGACAGTTCACGGATGGCACTAGCTCCAGCTTGCTGGAGGTGGCTTTCTAACTAGTTCACCTCCTGGCTTACATTGTTCTTGTGAGTGCAATCCATTTTGTAATGAAGTATTTTCTTAATACTACACTATGTATTTATTTTTATTTATTTTAGGTTATTTATACCGCAGTCAATTTATGCAGCGCTTTACATATACATTGTACATTCACATCAGTCCCTACCCTCAAGGAGCTTACAATCTAAGGTCCCTAACTCACATTCATACATACACATACTAGGGGCAATTTTTTTAGACAGAATTAACCTACCAGCATGTCTTTGGAGTATGGGAGGAAACCGGAGCATCCGGAGGAAACCCACACGGGCACAGGGAGTACATGCAAACTCCAGACAGGTAGTGTCGTGGTCAGGATTCGAACCTGCGACCCTTTTTCTGCCAGGCGAAAGTGCTAACCACTACACAACATGGTCTTTGTGTTGTGTTTTCCTGTCCCTCTTTATGCAGCTGTCGCTCTCTCATCAAGTAACAAAGCAGCACCCTCCGTGCGATAGTGTTAGTGCCTGGTTATTTAGATCTGGGCTACCCATAAAGTTTATATGTATTCCTGTATAAGTAAACCCTTTCATTATCTAAACGTTATCTTACTTTTTAAAGGAGTTTCCCCTCCTTTTAGTTGTTATCTGGTGGTGGTTTCTCTGAGCACTGTCGTTCTCATGTGTGCTTTTATTCTCACACATGGGGTTTTGTTAGTGGTTTTTACAATGCCTTCAAGTATTTCTAAAGACAGGCCCTGAAAACGTTTAGATCAGTCATCTGTAACCACTTGAATAGCAGCTTGGGAGAGGCACTGGAATCTACAGTAGTGCACATGTTGGCAGTGAACATGTTAAAAGGAGTGATGATCCAAGAAGCTTTTCTGTCAAATGTCCAGATTAGCAAATTGTGTGGTGTCTTGCAGTTGCCATGTGGCTTTAGCCCTAGCTCTGCTGTTTGGCAGTGGCAGCTGGATCAAAAGAGTGGCTACACAAAACTGAACATCCTTTAGCAGGCAAAACAGTACCCATATACAGTAAGTATTTCTACTGTGCAAGCTTAAAGTGGTTGTAAACGCTCACATATATCCAGTGAAGAGACCATCCACAGGTGATATACAGAGATTAAACAAATCCTCCTGTTGAAGTTGTACCTGTTTATCGGTCTTATTTTCTCTACATCTGTTCTCTACATCCACAGAGTGCTGAATTTATAAGCTTATCGAGTTCAAAAAAAAAAAAAGGGGGAGGAGATCTGAAGTTACACTCTGCTGAGATCAGTGAGGGGATCTCTGAGAGCCGATTGGAGGAAAGGGTCACATCCCCTTTGCACAGCACACAGGAACAGAACTGAGGCTGTCAATCTGCTGGAGCTCCCTCCCCTGCCACCATTTTTCTTTTGGTATCAGGGAAACTTATCAGAAGTGATTAATGCTGATAAAGGAACGAAGCAGCAGACAGAAATGGCACTTTGTGTTTTCGATTGAGACAAGTACACACTATAGAGGCATATGCTTTGTTCATAATTCATGTCGGAGGCTTACAATCACTTTAAACTGCTAACAATCCACTGTATTGTATGTCTGTGAACATACATGCTCAATCATTATCATCTAAAAACCTTTCTAGCTGATCGTACACTGAGGTTTTTATGTTTGTCAAAAAGGCTTTTTCTAAGGTGTAACACATCATGTACATACATTTTGTTTTTTTTTACATAACCTAAAACAAAAAACATAAATAAAATACAGTATTATATAAGAAAATATAAAAGGGACTGCAACACTAAGCAATAAAATATGTATAAGACAGCATAATATATATAAATAATGTTGTAGAGTATGCTGTCATATGGAAAAAGTCACTGTATGTGTGAATGTATTTCCCATTGGTATGCGTATTAGCAGTACCAGAATGGGGAATCTTATATACAGTACTGGTTAGCACATGAACTCTGAATCATGTGCATAAAGATCTGCATGCGCAGTACAATATTCACCCCCTCTGCATACACTTCCCAAGATACCTTTAGAATTGTATTTATTTACTTTTTTTACAGTTTCCTATAACGATTGCTCTGTGCATTTGATGTGGTTTTATTCATATACGGTATGTGCATGTAACAAATGGCAACAGTGATGAGGTAGTCAGAAACTATGCATTAAAGTCCATTTAGAAGCATAGAAAAGTGATGGCAGAAAAAGACTGGAGTAGTCCATCAAGTCTGCCTCTTTTTATTTATTTTTTTCACACTAACCTTGTTGTCTGACTATAGATTTAGGTTTATCCCAAGCATGTTTGAAGCCATTTACTGTTGACTGTCTCACTACCTCTGCTGGAAGTTTATTCCAAATCATCAACCCTTTCAGTAAAATAATACTTTCTAAGATTAGTTTTGAACTTCCCCCCAGTTAGTTTGAGGTCATGTCCCCGTGTTCTTGATTTTGGTTTCATATTGAAAAGACTGCCCTCCTGAACCTTATTCACCCCCTTGATGTATTTAAAGGTTTCAACCATGTCTCCACTCTCCCTTCTTTCCTCCAGACTGTACATATTATGTTCCTGAAGTCTCTGGACACTTTCTATTTTATCAATATCTTTTTGTAAGCGAGAACTGGACAGGGGCATTCTAAATTAAATCTAACTAAAGATGTGGGGATTGAGGACCTCCTTCCTCCTGCTGGTGATCCCTGTAGTGATGAATCCTAGAACTCTATCCACTTTTTCCACTACCTGGTCACACTGTTTGCTCATTTTGCAATCATCTGATCTATTTACCCTCAACCCCAGTATTTAGCCAACATAGGTACAGATGTTGGAGTGCACACTTTGAAATTTTATTTTCTGTTGGTGCATTGTAGCATGGGGATGCATAATCATGTACATCGTGGAGGAATAAAAAATTCCACAGGCAAAGAATTTGGATGATCATGCGGCATTAATATACAATTGTAAGGGAATATGGTGTGCTAATTATTTTACTCAATACAACATGTACAGTGGGGCAAAAAAGTAATTAGTCAGCCACCAATTGTGCAAGTTCTCCCACTCAAAAAGATTAGAGACCTGTAATTGTCATCATAGGTACTCTTCAACTATCTGAGACAGAATGAGAAAAAAAATCCAGAAAATCACATTGTCTGATTTTTAAATAATTTATTTGGAAATTATGGTGGAAAATAAGTATTTGGTCACCTACAAAAAGCAACATTTCTGGCTCTCACAGACCTGCAACAACTTCTTTAACCACTTCCAGCTTTAGGACCACAGCACTTTTTGCGATTTGGCACTGCGTCGCTTTAACTGACAATTGCGCGGTCGTGCGACATTGCACCCAAACAAAATGTGCGTCCTTTTTTCCCCACAAATAAAATTTGCGTCCTTTTTTCCCCACAAATAGAGCTTTCTTTTGGTGGTATTTGATCGCCTCTGCGTCATTTCTGATCGCCGCTATAAACAAAAGAAGAGCGACTATTTTGCAAAAAAAAAAAAACAAATTTCTTACTTTTTGCTAAAATTCAAATCCAAAAAAAAAAAAAATAATATATAAAAAAACATATTTTTCACCGGTTTTGGTCGATTTATATTCTCCTCATATTTGTGATAAAAAAAAAAAAAAATCACAATCGGCGTTTGATTGGTTTGCGCTAAAGTGGCCGTGTTCACGGATGATGAGAACTAAATTTCTGGGGTTTTTATTTTTTTTTTACTAGTAATGCCAGCGATCTGCGATTTTTAGCGGTACTGCGATATTGCGGCGGACATGTCGGACATTTTTGACACTTTTTTGGGACCATTGGCATTTATACAGCGATCAGAAATTTAAATGTCCACCGATTACTGTATAAATGTCATTGGCAGTGAAGGGGTTAACCTGGGGGGGGAGCTAGGGGTTAACCGTGTTCCCTGGGCGTGTTGGGCTACTATGGGCATTAGAGATCTAACTGATCCCAGTGACAGGGATCAGTAGATCTCCCATGCCTGCACTGTCAGAATGGGGAACCGCCGTGTTTACGTCGGCGGTTCCCCGTTCTGTGCCTGTGGCCACTCATCGCGGCTCGCCGTCAGACATCGGGTCGGCCCGAGCCGCGGGCACACTCCTCACTCCGCGTGGCCCCTAGCGGCTGTTCGCAGATCGCCTCCTTTTTACGGCGATTCGCGCACAGCAACCCGACTACCGCCGTGAAAACACGGCTCGCGGTCGGGAAGTGGTTAAGAGGCTCCTCTGTCCTCCACTCGTTAGCTGTATTAATGGCACCTGTTTGAACTCGTTATTAGAGTTGAGCGAACCCGGACTGTAAAGTTCGGGTCCGTACCGAACTTTGGGGTGTCTGGGACCCGGACCCGGACTTTTCAAAAAAAGTCCGGGTTCGGGTCCGGGGTTCTGGTAATTTTAATGAAAAATCTTTAAAATGCTGTAAAAAAGCCCAGGAAGGTCCTAGTGATATGATATCACTGTTCTGAAAACATCTGGAAACTGTGTGTGAAGAGCGAAACCATATGCATGCTCTTCTCTATGCTGTATTTTCAAACACACTATCCAGATGTTTCAAGTGCATGTGTATGGTTTCTCCCCGGTTTTAGGTAAAGTGTTCTATTCTATTTCCAGATGTATGAAGAAAAGATTTAATGTGTGAAGAACATCTGTTCTGGTGCAGAACACATGTGTGTGAATACCAGATGTGCAATGATTGACGGTTTCATTTAAAGTGATACACACATTTTAAAAAGAAGTGTGAATAAAAGATGTGCAATGATTAACGGTTTGATTTAAAGTGACACACAGACTTGAAATACTTGTGCAGAAGAGATGTGCACTGATTCCCGGTTTCATTTAAAGTGATACACACATTTTGCAGAACAGTGATATGGGTACTCCCGGCTTATTTATACTTTTTTGACACAGTTTGAAGATGATTTTAGAACAGTTCTATGGCCTCTAATGTTAATTAATACTTTTCAGACCCATTTTGAAGATGTTCTCCATTTTTGCATTTTTTATGTTTTTATTTTTTTAAAAATATTTAAAGTTATTTCCCTGTCCCCATTTCTTTGTAGGTCACTTGTCCCACCCTTACCCACATTTCCTTCCTTTTGCAGACCTCTAGGACCTTCCAGGACTATTTTACAACATTTTTTTTTTGTACCTAAAAGTCCGGGTCTCCATTGATTTCAATGGGGTTCGGGGTCCGGGACAAAGTTCGGGTTCTGTCCGGACCCGAACCCGGACTTTGTCCCGAAGTTCGGCCGAACCAGCAGAACCCGGACTTCTAGAAGTTCGCTCAACTCTACTCGTTATCAGTATAAAAGACACCTGTCCACAACCTCAAACAGTCAGACTCCAAACTCCACTATGGCCAAACCAAAGAGCTGTCAAAGGACACCAGAAACAAAATTGTAGACCTGCACCAGGCTGGGAAGACTGAATATGCAATAGGTAAGCAGCTTGGTGTGAAGAAATCAACTGTGGGAGCAATTATTAGAAAATGGAAGACATACAAGACCACTGATAATCTCCCTCGATCTGGGGCTCCACGCAAGATCTCACCCTGTGGGGTCAAAATGATCACAAGAACGGTGAGCAAAAATCCCAGAACCACATGGGGGGACCTAGTGAATGACCTGCAGAGAGCTGGGACCAAAGTAACAAAGGCTACCATCAGTAACACACTACGCTGCCAGGGACTCAAATCCTGCAGTGCCAGACGTGTCCCCCTGCTTAAGCCAGTACATGTCCGGGCCCGTCTGAAGTTTGCTAGAGAGATGATCCAGAAGAGGATTGGGAGAATGTCATATGGTCAGATGAAACCAAAATAGAACTTTTTGGTAAAAACTCAACTTGTCGTGTTTGGAGGAGAAGGATTGCTGAGTTGCATCCAAAGAACACCATACCTACTGTGAAGCATGGGGGTGGAAACATAATACTTTGGGGCTGTTTTTCTGCAAAGGGACCAGGACGACTGATCCGTGTAAAGGAAAGAATGAATGGGGCCATGTGTTGTGAGATTTTGAGTAAAAACCTCCTTCCATCAGCAAGGGCATTGAAGATGAAACGTGGCTGGGTCTTTCAGCATGACAATGATCCCAAACACATCGCTCGGGCAACGAAGGAGTGGCTTCGAAAGAAGCATTTCAAGGTCCTGGAGTGGCCTAGCCAGTCTCCAGATCTCAACCACATAGAAAATCTTTGGAGGGAGTTGAAAATCCGTGTTGCCCAGTGACAGCCCCAAAACATCACTGCTCTAGAGGAGATCTGCATGGAGGAATGGGCCAAACTTCCAGCAACAGTGTGTAAAAACCTTGTGGAGACTTACAGAAAACGTTTGACCTCTGTCATTGCCAACAAAGGGTAAATAACAAAGTATTGAGATGAACTTTTGTTATTGACCAAATACTTATTTTCCACCATAATTGCAAATAAATTCTTTAAAAATCAGACAATGTGATTTTCTGGATTTTTTTTCTCATTCCGTCTCACATAGTTGAAGTGCACTTATGATGAAAATGACAGGCCGCTCATCTTTTTAAGTGGGAGAACTTGCACAATTGGTGGCTGACTAAATACTTTTTTGCCCCACTGTATGTTCATTACTAGAGGTAGACTGATACATCTGCCGGCCAATATATCTGGCCGATATTTGGGGTTTTTTAATTAATTGGCATCGGCCGATTGTGCTGCAAATTAGGCAGATTAATTTATGCACTAGGCTTGGTTCACACGGGCGATCCGACTTGTGGGGTGACTGAGCGCGACTTGCAAATGACTTCTGCAACAGAATTCAATGCAAGTCGCCCCCAGAGTAGTACAGGAACCTTTTTCTAAGTCGGAGTGACTTGAGTCTCTCCTATCTGGGCAGCCTGCCAAGTCTGAGAACATTGCTGATAATAGAAGCAAAGAGTTTGTTTGTTTTTTAATAAAAGCAAAATGTTTCTACTTATCAAAGGAATGAACTCCGGTGTGTAGAAGATCTCAGTTTAACCATTTAAAGACTACATCTTTTCTGACATTTGTTGCTTACAAGTAAAAATCCAGAATTTTTGGTAGAACAAACATTATATCTTTTTCTTTATAGCAGAGACCCTAGAGAATAAAATGGTGGTTGTTGTAATATTTTATGTCACATGTGTTTGCGCAGCAGTCTTTCAAACGCAATTTTTTTGGGAAAAAAATACACTTTAATTCATTTTTTAAAAAAACTAAACAGTTAGCCTATTTTTTTTTTCGTCCAAAAGTTTTGGATTACCTGTTTTTGTGTATTTAATATTTAAAATACATAGGTTTTTAATCTAAAATTATACATACAAGTGCACTGATTCGAGGCTTGTTGTGTTGTCTAATAAAGGTTTAACCACTTGCCGACCGCCGATCGGCATCTGACGGCGACAAAGTGGCACGTTCCCGCAAATCGCCGTCATACGACGGCGGCTGCGGGAACGTGTATAGTGAGCGCGCGCGCGCCGCCGGAGGCGCGCCCGCGCGCTCACTGTGTCCAGGGGGGGCCAGGGAGCGGGTGCGGCGGCTTCGATTGCCGCCGGCCACCCGCGATGCCCCCCCCGGAGCGAATGAGCGGAGGTCCGTGTATGTAAACACGGACCTCCGCTCTGTGTGAGGGGGAAGGGATGTGATCACAGCCTTCATTTACGTGAAGGCTGTGATCGCTTTCCTTCCCCAGATAGGCAGTCCCCCTTACAGTTAGAACACGCCCAGGGAACACAGTTAACCCTTAGCGCGCCCCCTGCAGGTTAAC
>BLSH010277203.1:666965-690932 GCA_018402905.1 Glandirana rugosa
AGACAACAGACGCACTCTCTAAAAAGACAGTAAAGGACAAAATCTTTCCGTTGTCCTTCACTTTCTTTAAAGGTGGAGGATGGATAAAATATGGGGATGTAGAGGCTACACAGCATCCCAACTTTTTAGAACTCGGGGTTATATATTTACATATAGTTGCATAGTGTAGAAATCTCTTCCCCACTCCCACAAAGTTCTTCCCACAATGCTGCCCGTCTGGCACTGCAGGGGTTAGCTTTCGCTGCTGCATGTGTGAAAGGGTGGCCCGCCCACACTTCTATCTGCCTCTATCTGCCTCCTCCATTCATACAACTTGTAGTATTCTTTCCTAGAATGCACAATGTTCTGCGTTTGGAGGAGGCAAATCTTGTCATTCCTCTGCTCACCCCATTTTCACAGAACAATTTGCATTCTGGGAAAGAATACTATGAGTTCTGATTGAATGGAAGAGGCAGGCAGAAGGAGGTGGAAATTTCTTTCACTTCCTGTTGCCTTTCTAAAACAGGAAATGACAGAAAAATCTCTCACGCAGACAACAGAAATAATTAGTTCTTACTGTTATCAAAACCCCCAAAAAAATAAAAAGTTTTGGCTATACACAACGTTGAATTAGTGAAGCATATAGTAATGTTATCTATTCTGCCTAGACTTTAGGACATATGAGGGAGCAGCAGTCTTTCTTCCTCATGGCATGTAACATGGAGAACTAGGATTCAGAGCTATAATCTGATAACGCTGACATGTTTTCCACTGATTTATGTCAGTGTGAATTTTAAGGAAATGTCCACTTTAATGATACTGTCAAATAACACGATGGATTGTAATGTATGGCTGATGCATTGTATGGGACCTTAGTTATAGAGAAGGTGCCAAGACTGTAGGTGATTACACTAAGGCACTGGAGTATAAAGCATTCCCACAAATTGGTATGGAAGTTCTTAGCCATATATACTGTATACTCTGTGTCACATTTCTCATTTCATGTATACTGGCACAAAATGTAGTGTTACAAACAGCTCTCAGCTATGCCGCACTGTCAGTGACTGACATACACAGCCTTTATGATCTACTATACGAGGCACTGCTCCTTACAGGCAAAGGGGACAACAAGCCTGCCACATGGCATGATTGCCAAATGCAAAGCAACCTAAGATAATCCAACCTGGATAAGGTTAGAGCCTCTGTCAGCTGTGTCCAGTTGGGAAGATTCCCCTTGACTTCCTGCCAGGACTTAATGGGGGGACACAGACAAAATCACATTTTTAGTAAAGTGGGGAAGAGTTTGAACTTCTGTCAATGTTTTTATTGTTATGTCTTTGAATGCTGGGGACAACTGCACCATTCTTTGCATAGGTGTCATCAGCAGTGAGGGAAATTCTCTCCAATGTGGTCACAGGAGGAAACCTGTTGGAGGTTCTAACCCAGGGGTCAGCCACTGGCCAATCGCAGCCTTATGATCAAGACCCCACTGTGCCACCAACTACTGACCCTACCCACTGCTTTTCACACTGCATAAGTGTGGCAATAGGCACTGCAGAGCATGGGGGGGTATTTTATGTTACTTACTCCTGACCCCTGTACTCCGTGTCACTTACTAATGACCCCTGTACTCCGTGTCACTTACTAATGACCCCTGCACTCCGTGTCACTTACTAATGACCCCTGCACTCCGTGTCACTTACTAATGACCCCTGCACTCCGTGTCACTTACTAAAGACCCCTGCACTCCGTGTCACTTACTAATGACCCCTGCACTCCGTGTCACTTACTAAAGACCCCTGCACTCCGTGTCACTTACTAAAGACCCCTGCACTCCGTGTCACTTACTAAAGACCCCTGCACTCCGTGTCACTACTGACCCTGCACGCCGTGTCACTTACTAATGACCCCTGCACTCCGTGTCACTTACTAATGACCCCTGCACTTCGTTTCACTTACTAATGACCCCTGCCCTCCGTGTCACTTACTACTGACCCCTGCACTCCATGTCACTTACTAATGACCCCTGCACTTTATGTTACTTACTACTGACCCCTCCACGCCGTGTCACTTACTAATGACCCCTGCAGTCCGTGTCACTTACTAATGACCCCTACACTCTACGCTGTGGGATTTCAAACATGCCCAAGCCCATCTCTACTCCTGACTCTTACACTCTGTGATACTTACTCCTGACCCTTACACTCTGTGATACTTACTTCTGACCCTTACACTCTGTGATAATTACTCCTGGCCCCTGCGTTACTAACCACCCTGTATGTATCCCTGTACTCTGAGCATTACCTATTCCTGCACTCTGCATTACTTTCTCTTGGCCCCTAAATTCTGCATTACCTGTGCCGTTATTCCTGACCTCTGTACTATTTGTGCAATTACTACTAACCCCTGCACTATGCGTTATGTACATATGCTCACATATAGCCTACTAGGCTCTGAGGAAGGGGCTACGGCCTGGAAACGCGTCAGACATTTTGTCATGGAATGTATCTGGAACACCACTGAATGTGGAGCCGTATACATATATATATGCCTGTGATTTTACTGTGTTTGTGAGTATAATTTATGATTTTACATTAAATATTTTACATATTGAGGATAATGCGCTAGGTCAGTGCGCCCTTGTGTGCTTCTATTTTCTATGCCTTATGTACCACTGATCCGTGTACACTGAATGTTACTTACTTCTGCACTTTGTATTAACTACCCCTGGCCCCTACACTCTGCATTACTCATGACTCCAGCAGTCTGTGTTGCATACTCCCATATTATGGCCTTGCTAGGTGGCACTGCACCCTGGTGATCCTTGCTCTTTCCCCTGCTGATCAGGTAGAGCTCCCCCTCCCTAGGGTTGCCTGGAATAGTCTGGATCTGGGCTGTAATGAGGACAGGAACACCCCGAGCAGCCAATCCCAGCACACAGCTTTGTTGTTGTAGCAGTGATCGCACACTGGGAGAGGTCTGGGGACACACAAAGCCTGCTCTGATCACCATCCTCAGCGCCTAGCTACAATTACAGCCCGATACAACGATGAGGGCTCACTCTGGAGGGGCACACATTACTCTGACAGTACATGGCACAGATGGCACGACAACATGTCAACGTAGGGTAAAGCCACGTCTATTGCGGTCACCAAGTTCCATACCATACCTGCCGACATGCGATCCCTCACTGGAAGCAGGGACCTCCGTACCGGAAATTCTGTAACTCTCCGGTACACTTCCTCGGTCCATCAGCTTGTCCAGGCTGTCACTAGGAACCAATCACTGCCTCTCTTCCCAGTAACCAATCACTGCGCTAGGTACCGTAGGCGTGTCCAATCACGAACTACTTCTCATTCTACACTTTGTGACCAAGAGACGCGACGTGATTGGCTTGCCATGAAGTGCGGCCGGAAATACATTTCTAAGTGTGTTCTGGCTAGTTCAGGGATTGTGACTGTACGGAAGGGTAGCACGGAGTGGAATAATGAGTGCATTGTGTAATGAATGTGTGTGACAATTGCTTGTAATGCTACAAATAACTATTGCAGGGGTAGGCAAGCCTCAGCACCCTGGCTGTGATGAAACTACAACTCCCATCATGCCGCTCCCAGGGCGTCATACCTGTGGTTATCAGAGTCTCGCAATGCCTTGTGGGATTTGTAGTTTCACTACAGCTGCAGTGCTGACTTAGTGGGCTCTCTTTTTGCATGTTTTTATTTTATCCACCAAATGTTACATGCTTTGGAGTATCTAAATCCTAATTCATGTTTAAAAAAATCACTAAATGGCAGTTTAAAGGCATGTTCCCCAAAAATATACTAAATGTACCTATGTTAATAAAAATATGCATTTATTAAAGTTTTGCATTCAAGCTGCTAAGCTTTGTATCCATGATCAGGGTGCTGCTCAGATCCCTGCAAAATCTTCCACCAGATTTTGAAGTATGGACCATCAGTTCTGGGAAAGGAGGAAGGTCAGCTGAACATTGTCAAACAATTTATATATATACTTTTTTGTTGTAGGCGAGGTCTTATTATAAGTTGGGGCGGGGCATCTGTTTGTAGGTGTGGCACAGTGAGAAAATGGGTGTGGCTTAAAATAAATAGGGGGTGTGGTTCAAGTTTGAGATGAATGGGGGATGGAGGGAGGAAGAAAGAAATAGGGAGGGAGAGAGAAATAAAGAAATAGGGAGGGAAGGAGAGAGAAAGAAGGATGGAGGAACAGCAGGTCCAGATCCTACACCATAATAGCAATATGTGTATTCCAGAAAGTTTAACAATCAGCAGATAAAGATACTCCAATCACCTGGTGTTAACTCTTCAATCATCCCAACGCCATGGTTGTTATGGTGTCAGGATGATTGAAGCACATTATTTCTATTATTACATTGTAATATAAAATGAAATAGTTCAACTCACCATAAAGCAGAATCAGTGGAGCTCTGAGTATGTCACTTGCCACCAGATGCCATCAGGTGTCCACAGCGGAGTCCCTCCTTACATCAGGTGTCCTCAGCAGAGTCACTCCTTACATCAAGTGTCCCCACCAGAGTCCCTCCTTACATCATCAGGTGTCCCCAGCGGAGTCCCTCCTTACATCAGGTGTCCTCAGCAGAGTCACTCCTTACATCAAGTGTCCCCACCAGAGTCCCTCCTTACATCATCAGGTGTCCCCACCGGAGTCCCTCCTTACATCAGGTGTCCCCAGTGGAGTCCCTCCTTACATCAGGTGTCCCCAGAGCGGAGTCCCTGCTTACATAAGGTGTCCCCAGAGCAGAGTCCCTCCTTACATCAGATGTCCCCAGTGGAGTCCCTCTTTACATTAGGTGTCCCCAGCGGAGTATCTCCTTACATTAGGTGTCCCCAGCAGAGTGTTTCTTTACATTAGGTGTCCTCAGCGGAGTGTCTCCTTACATTAGGTGTCCCCAGTGGAGTCCCTCCTTACATCAGGTGTCCCCAGCGGAGAGCCTCCTTACATCAGATGTCCCCAGCGGAGTGCCTCCTTACATTAGGTGTCCCCAGCGGAGTGTCTCTTTACATTAGGTGTCCCCAGCAGAGTGTCTCCTTACATCAGGTGTCTCCAGCGGAGTGTCTTCTTACATTAGGTGTCCCCAGCGGAGTGTCTCCTTACATCAGGTGTCTCCAGCGGAGTGTCTTCTTACATTAGGTGTCCCCAGCGGAGTGCCTCCTTACATTAGGTACCCCCAGTTACCCCTCTTGGGGTAGCAACGCCATTGACTGCCTAATTTATTTGGCCTCAGCGCCATTTATCAGCACTGAAGTCCAAAGGAAAGAACCAAGAAGCGGTGTCCACTTGCATTGGACTTTAGTAAAATAGTGACAGAGACAGAACCAGCACTGGCCGCGGACCTCTAGCGATGGCGGGGAATCGGGAAAACAGGAATTTCTTGGGACATTTCCCGGGAATCGGTAAGACCGGGAAAAAGGTCTAAATCCCAGGAATGTCCCGGGAAATTTGGGAGTATTGACAAGTATGCATCACCACACTGCATCCAGCTGTCTTCCTCCAGACTGGACGCAGGGCTGTGATTCTTCCCTGAGAACATCCTGGGGTATTGACAACCATGTCTTGACCTACCTGTCAGACTGTGCTCAACCATCAGGAACAAGCTGCGAGATACATTGGGGGGAATGTATAAATAGCTTTGTACTCATTCTTTAGATTTCCTGCACATCTCCATACCAACAGCGTTTGCGACAGATTCATGCATCCCTGTTAGGAACAGATACATGAACCTGCCCTAGGCGGTTACCATAGTGGACACTACTTCCTCAGTGCAGCTCAGCACTACTGAGCTACTTACCTGGTAACTGTGCCCGTCACACAGACAAGCATATTAACATGAAAGACGTTCATGCTGATTATATTGTACTATTGCATATGTGGGATCAACGCCAAACTACTTCACTGGAGTGCCACATATAGAAGGATAACATCTGCTACACTTGCCAGTGTCACCGACTTCTGAGACATTTCGAGATACAGCATTGAGCGCTGAGCCTTTCCACCAACCCTTCTCACACTGCACCCTTGACCATGCTCAATCCGAAGGCCAAGAGGGAAGCCACTGCACTTACTTCATAGGGCATTCCAGGCCCAGGCCCTAGGAGGGATACATTCTGCAGCAGGCCTTAAGATAGGGCCAGCTGCTCAGTGGGGTGCACCAAGTGCCAGGCCGCCCTGCCTACAGAACCTCCATCACTGGCCACCATCATTTACTCACCTAAGCTGGCTGTTCCTCCTTCTTCTTACCGTTTACTTCAAAACCCAAAAGGTAAACTTGATGTAGTACACTTCGTTACCCAGTTTACCAATGCACTGCAGAAGTACACTCGCTTTCAGTCTGGTAAATCAGACCATATTTTGTTATTAACCATAACTTGTACTGGAGTATTCAGTTAAATTTTTTCAATGTTTTCAGTAAAATTCACTGAACGGTGTAATTTCCAGGCAAACATGTCATTTACAGTTTTCCCTTTCTTAACCACTTCAGCCCCGGAAGGATTTCCAGCTTTAGGACCGGAGCCCTTTTTGCGATTCGGCGCTGCGTCGCTTTAACTGACAATTGCGCGCTCATGCGACGTTGTACCCAAACGAAATTTGCGTCCTTTTTTTCCCACAAATAGAGCTTTCTTTTGGTGGTATTTGATCACCGCTGTGTCATTTCTGATCGCCGCTATAAACAAAAGAAGAGCGACAATTTTGCAAAAAAACCCAAATTTCTTACTTTTTCCTAAAATACAAATCCAAAAAAAAAAATATAAAAAAACATTTTTTTTCACCGTTTTTGGCCGATTTATATTCTTCCTCATATTTGCGATAAAAAAAATCGCAATCGGCGTTTATTGATTGGTTTGCGCAAAAGTGGTCGCGTTTACGGATGATGAGAATTCATTTTTGGGGTTTTTAATTTTTTTAAATTTTTTACTAAAAATGGCGGCGATCTGCGATTTTTAGCAGTACTGCGATATTGGGGCGGACATGTCGGAACGTTTTGACACTTTTTTGGGACCATTGGCATTTATACAGCGATCAGTGCTATAAAAATGCACTGATTACTGTGTAAATGCCATTGGCAGTGAAGGGGTTAACCTGCAGGGGGCGCGCTAAGGGTTAACTATGTTCCCTGGGCGTGTTCTAACTGTGTGGGGGATTGCCTAGCTGGGGAAGGGAAGTGGTCACAGCCTTCATGTACAGGAAGGCTGTGATCACAGCCCTTCCCCCTCACACAGAGCGGAGGTCCGTGTTTACTTACACGGACCTCCGCTCATTCGTTCCGGGGGGGGGGGGCATCGCGGGTGGCCGGCGGCAATCGAAGCCGCCGCACCCGCTCCCTGGCCCCCCCGAACACAGTGAGCGCGCGCGCGCTCACAGTGGCTCTGTATCGCGGCCGCCGTCGTATGACGGCGATTCGCGTTACAGAGCCACACTGTCGCCGTCAATTGCCGATCAGCCGTCGGCAAGCGGTTAAAGTATAACTAAAGACAAAAGTTTTTGTAGCTGCTGACTTTTAAAAAGGTGGAACGCCACTTTAAGGGTTGCATTTAATATAAAGTATTGCAATTATATGTGTAGCCAATGGCCCCCTTAGGGGTGGCTGGTAGTTATGGTTCACCTGTCACTCTGCCCTCAATCACACATTTGTCCTTTCATCCGGAGTCACGGAACAGGCTGGTACTTTGTTTTTTTTGGATGGGGTAGGGGTAATTGTGGGCTGCCCAATGGATCAAAACATGGGACCTTCTGTATAAACTGCAGTATATACACTCCTTCTCTCCAGCACAACACTTGCTGAGAGTTTCAATCCTTTACTTCTCTCCTTGGTTCCTCTCTCCTGCACACACTTAGTTCTTACAGGTGAGGCCTGAAAGAATATTTATCAGGCCTCCATTACAACTTCCTCCATCCTAGTTAGCGCATAGTGACAGGGGCGTCACTAAGGGGGAGCCTGAGGGGGCTGTGACCCCTCTAATTATACTGTGTGCCCCCCCATGTATAACTCGTATAATGGCCGCTGGGAGCTGGCACCGTGGCTGTCAGACTGACTGACTCTGAGCTCTCTCTCTGCCACTGCTTGGGAGACTTTAGGAAGTAGGGGCTAGGTGACATCACATCACTCACATGATGGCTGCTGGCTGCCGCTGTTGTTTATGGGAGTTGTAGTCTGCGGCGGGCCAGTAGTGGCTGTGTGCTCAGCTCCCTGCTCTGCTCCCAAGTCCCAGACTCCCACGGTGGGTGGAAACTGGGCTGGAGTCACCATCTCTGGAGAGCAGCCTGCTCGGCCTGCCTGCCTGAGCTGTGAGCCTCGTGAGTGATGAGTCAGAGTCAGCGAAATAGTAGGCTTAGCCCACTACTTAGCCTACTAGGTTAGGCTAGGAGTCCCGGTTGCCAAAGTTGGATGATCTCTTGGAGACTCCAAGTTGTTGCCTGGCCTGTTGGACACTACAGAGACTCTCTGAGTGAGTGGACACATGGCTGGCCTGGGTGCACCGCTGGAGGCTGCAGGACACTGTTGTTACAGGGCACGCACCACACACCATAAGTTGACTTGACCCCAGGCCAAGAGACAGGAGCAACAACATCACCCACCCCCCCCAGGACTGGAGGAGACGGAGGCCGCCCGTGCAAGCAGGAGGAGGAGGAGGAGAGGACCTATCCTGCTGAGCTCTGAGCCTAAGCTTGAAGTTGCAGCTGCTGGTTCGGCCTATAGCAAGCTGAGGTGAGAGACCCTGACACCCCCAGCTGACCCCCACATGATCATCCCATCGATCTCACCCCCCTTAAATGCACCTCATTTACTGTGCCCATGGCCTGTGAATCTTGCCCTGCTGGCCAGTCACCTGTGGGTCCTGCTGGCCATGGCCTACAGGCTAGCGGCCAGCAGGACCCATAGGCCATGGCCAGCTCCCAGCAGGACCCACAGGCCAGCAGCCAGCAAGACCCATAGGCTATTGTGCACTCCCAGCAGGACCCACAGATCAATGGCCAGCAGGACCCACAGGTTCACAGCCAGCTCCCAGCTGGACCCACAGGCTGTGGGTCCTGCTGAGAGTTGGCCATGGACCTAGGGGTTCCTGCTGGCCACTGACCTGTGGGGCCTGCTGGCCACTAGCCTAGGGTGACCAGAATTTCCCAGTTTCCAGAGACAGTCCCAAGACTGTGTATGCCATCCCCGGAACAAGTCTGTCTCCGTAAGCTGGGGCAGAGGGGGCCCCCAGGGCGACCCTACCATGGGTCCCACTGCGCTGTCTCGGAGGGGAAGGGGGGCGAGTGCCGCCGGATTACACAGATCTCCCACTTACACTGCATGGCAGCTGTGTGCAGTCTATCATAGGAGCCCGTCCAGGAGGCGGGACTTCGTATGACAGCAGCAACCGGGTAAGTGGGAGATCCCCGCTCTGTGTAATCCGGCAGCGCTCGCCACCCCATTCCAACATGCATCGGTGAGGCTGCATTGATGGACACTGATCAGGCTGCATTGATCTACATTGGTGAGGCTGAGCTGATGGGCACTGATCACGCTGCATTGATGGGCACTTATGCATTTGATGCCCATTGTCAGAAATATTTCATGTTTATGAATTTGATGCCCATTGTGAGGAATATTTCATGTTTATGCATTTGATGCGCATTGTCAGTAATTATTTCATGTCAGACAGAAACGTTGACGCTCAAGTGTATTACTGTATATATTGTACAAATAAAACAAAGGTGAACTTGTAACAAGACCTCTGGAGTGCATTCTATTCTTGAAATAATATACAGTATCACAAAAGTGAGTACACCCCTCAAATTTTTGTAAATATTTTATTATATCTTTTCATGTGACAACACCGAGGAAATCTACAACGTAGAGTAGTGAGTGTACAGCCTGTATTGCAGTGTAAATTTGCTGTTCCCTCAAAATAACTCAACACACAGCCATTAATGTCTAAACCACTGGCAACAAAAGTGAGTAAACCACCCCTAAGTGAAAATTTCCAAATTGGGCCCAAAGTGTCAATATTTTGTGTGGCCACCATTATTTTCCAGCACTGCCTTAACCCTCTTGGGCATGGAGTTTACCAGAACATCACAAGTTGCCACTGGAGTCCTCTTCCACTCCTCCATGATGACATCATGATGAGCTTGTGGATGTTAGAGACCTTGCACTCCTCTACTTTCCATTTGAGGATACCCCATAGATGCTCAATAGGGTTTAGGCCTGGAGACATGCTTGGCCAGCTAATCACCTTTACCCTCAGCTTCCTTAGCAAGGCTGTGGTCATCTTGGGGGTGTGTTTGGGGTCATTCTCATGTTAGAATACTGCCCTGCGGCCCAGTCACCAAAAGGAGGGGATCATGCTCTGCTTCAGTATGTCACAGTACATGTTGGCATTCATGGTTCCCTCAGTGAACTGTAGCTTCCCAGTGCCGGCAGCACTCATGCAGCCCTAGACCATGACATTCCCACCACCATGCTTGACTGTAGGCAAGACACAGTCTTTGTACTCTTCAGTTGGTTACCGCCACACACGATTGACACCATCTGAACCAAATACGTTTATCTTGGTCTCATCAGACCACATGGCATGGTTCCAGTAATTCATGTCCTTAATCTGCTTGTCTTCAGCAAACTGTACAACATCTTTAGAAGAGGCTTCCTTCTGAGACAACAGCTATGCAGACCAATTTGGTGCAGTGTGCGAGGTATGGTCTGAGCACTGACAGGCTGACCCCTCACTCCTTCAACCTCTGCAGCAATGCTAGCAGCACTCATATGTCTATTAACCAAAGACAACCTCTGGATATGACGCTGAGCATGTGCACTCAACTACATTGTTGGTCGATCATGGCGAGGCCTGTTCAGAGTGGAACCTGTCCTTTTAAACCGCTGTATGCTCTTGGCCACCATGCTGCAGCTCAGTTTCAGGGTCTTGGCAATCTTCTTATAGCCTAGGCCATCTTTCTGTAGAGTAACAATTTTTTTTTTCAGATCCTCAGAGAGTTCTTTGCCATGAGGTGCCATGTTGAACTTCCAGTGACCAGTATGAGAGAGTGAGAGCGATAACACCAAATTTAACACACCTGCTCCCCATTCACACCTGAGACCTTGTAACACTAATGAGTTGCATGACTCCGGGCTGGGAAAAAGGATAATTGGGCCCAATTTGGACATTTTCACTTAGGGATGTACTCACTCACGCGGTTTAGAAATCAATGGCTGTGTGTTGAGTTATTTTGAGGGGACAGAAAATTACACTGTTATACAAGTTGCACACTCACTACTTTACATTGTAGCAAATTGTCATTTCTTCAGTGTTGTCACATGAAAAGATATAAAAAAAATTTACAAAAATGTGAGGGGTGTACTCACTTTTGTGAGATACTGTGTGTGTGTGTATATATATATATATATATATATATATATATATATATATATATATTTATATTAAAAGTTGCATTTTATGGTTGGCCCCCCTACTTTTGTCCCTGTCCCTCCATGTGCCCCCTCTAAGTATGAAAGCTAGAGACGCCACTGCATGGTGAAGCCTGGGTCTCTGTTTGCAGGACCTCCGGACCACCCATTACAGGCAAGGGCCACGGGCCCTCAGTTGGAAGGCCACAAGCCCTCAAAGTGTAGCTGAGTACATTGGTGCTAGCTAGGGTTCGATGGACTACTGCTCCCAGCCCATCCTCTTTCGGGCCACCTCAGCCCTCCTGGCTGCTCCGGCCTGCTCCACTGCCCAGTGACCCTGCTTACCTGATTGGCTCCTCTGACCTCCACAGACTGTCCACTGTATACTCCCTGCCTGCTCCAGTCCACTTTTCCAGCTCCCAGGGTGGTCACTCACCGACAACAACACCGGTGGATCCTTTAAAGAGCCTTTAGTGTAGCCTCGCTCTTGCTCTCCTGCTCCCTTGTGCTGCTCCAGGATCTCTTCTCCACTCCTGGCTCAAGGTCACCCCCCCTAGACTAGGGGTTCCCAGGTGAGTCCCACCTGCCAAGGTGGAGATGGGACTTTTAGTCCTTGCTTCTTAGGCCTAATCCAAAGGCGATGACCCCAATAGCCCATGAATAGGCACCATGTTTGTACTTCTTGAGCCATACTTGTGCAGATAAGTGGCCCCAAACCCAGACCCAAGGCAGAAGAAGCTCCCTGTGATTCTGGTAAAGCAATAATAATTTATTTTTTGGGGTCGTGTATGCTACCATGTTTAATGTTATACCCTTAATATGTTAAACCATGAAACATGGTCCAAAAGGTGGGCTAAATGGTTGGTTTCCTAAATGATGACATGTGCAGCACCATGACGACTGATGATCAAACAGGAACTAGGATAGCAGCTTCCTTGGCTGTAAAAGATAGGATGGTGTAGTTCTATTTTAAAGGAAGTTCGTATTGAGGAAGTATTCCTAAGTGCTAATAAGTCTTTATAACAGCAGTTTCCTTTTTTTCTTCATACAATGGCAATACTTTAAGCAAACAACTTTAACTAAAAGGGACTGGATCACAAATGGCACATAAAATTAACACTGTGTCATCATTCTTGTAACCTAAATTATTGAAGATGCAGATTTGTCATATGGAAAAAGTAAGCACGCTCCTACATTTAATACTAATTCTAATCCATTGAACTAGAGTCATGGGTTCCAGATTTAGATAAAAATAATTCAAAATGATCAGCTCACCCCTTTCTCCGGCATCCTTCAGCTGTCCAATGGAGTGCACAGGCCATGTACTTTCCACACCCCTTAAATGAGTTAGCGAGTGATAGAGAAAAAGTAGGTCCCGTCAAAGATCTGCATACCACCCACCAAACGTGACCCATTTAACTGAACAGTGCCAAGCTGTTTTTTTTTTAATCACTGTAATCTAGCACTGCTATACTACCACCTGTATCAGCCTGTTTTGACATGGCTGCCTGTAGGCAGGTGCAGTCTGTATTCTCCACTGCAGGTGGCGCTGGACTGCAGCGGCAATGCAGATGGGGGAGGACGTTGAGAAGAATTGGTTCCTCTATGATTTCCTCGGTCATGGGGGGTAGCTATCTGATTAGATGCTGGCACCCCATGTGACTTCAGTGGCCATCTTGGGTCAGGCAGAGTCTATTTAAGACTCCAGCTCCCAGGCTTGGAGCACTTCATGCAAGTTGTTAGCATGGGGACAGGTTCCCTGTCTGTCACGGACAGTGCTTCGATATAGGGAAAGGTTCCAGAGCAGTAGCGACAGTGTAGGGAATATATCTCCCTCTTCTAGGAAGCCTTTCCTTTTGGTGTAGACTAGCCTGGCCACATTCCGCTGCTCATAGCAGACACTGTTGGCACCTCCCAGTCTTTGAACCACCGTTCCACCGCTGTTACAGTTTTAAGTGGCTCCGGACAAATGTGTCTCCCTGCTGGCCTGTTTGTACTTGTTGAATATTTCTATAATATATTGCTATTGCCAAACTTGGACTCTGTGTACTCACTTTTGGATGGGGCCTACTTGCCTTGCAGGGGAGTAGGGGGAGTACCTTTTGTGCGGAGCTTGCTCATCAATGCCCGGGACCAGATGGAGACTACGGTCATGTGAACATTCTAACATTAAGGCAGTTCCCCGGCTTAGAGATGAGCCATCACTGTGTGCAGTAATTAAACTACAAAGTTCCTCAGAAAAGTGCTGTCTCATGTCACTACACATGATGTCTAATGAATGTTGCATTAGGTGGGACGTGCTGAGTAGTGTTGGGCGTATGGTTCGGCCCTAGCATGAGTTAGGGCCGAACACTGGCTGTTCGTCCGTTCGATAAACACCTGATGAATTATCGGGGGGGGGGTGTTTGACCATTTATTCAACCCACCGAACGACCACAAATGCACTGCGCCACTGGACATTGCATTGGAAGCCCTGATTGGCTGAATAAAAGCTTTGCCCAATCAGGGCACTTAGCACTATCAGAGCCATGACTGGACACTATTGTGAGTGTAAATTATCAGCTTGGTGTGAATTTAGTGATAGTGCAGTGTGACCATTCATTTTAACTTTAGTGTAATTTTATTTTGTCAGGGCAGGTTACCTGTAGTACATTTCAGTGTGTTACTGCACGTTTACTGCAGTATATTGCAGCGCGTTACTGCACGTTTACCTAAGTATATTGCAGTGCGTTATTGCAGGATTACCACAGTATATTGCAGTGCGTTATTGCAGGTTTACCACAGTATATCTTAGTGTGTTATTGCACGTTTATTGCAGTATATTGCAGTGCATTACTGCACATTTAACACAGTATATTTCAGTGTGTTATTGCAGGTTTACCACAGCATATTGCAGTGTGTTAGTGCACGTTTGCCGCAGTACATTGCAGTGTGTTATTGCAGGTTTACCGCAGTATATTGCAGTGCACTACTTCATATTTAATGTAGTATATTTCAGTGTGTTATTGCGGATTTACTGTAGTATATTTCAGTGTGTTATTGCGGATTTACTGCAGTATATTTCAGTGCGCTATTGCACATGTACCACAGTATATTTCAGTGCATTACTGCACGTTTAACGCAGTACATTTCAGTGCGGTATTGCAGGTTTACTGCAAAATATTGCAGTGTTTTAGTGCACTTTTAACCCAGTATATTTTAGTGCGTTGGTGCACTTTTACCGTAATATATTGCATTGCGTTAGTGTAGGTTTAACGCAGAACATTTCAGTGTGTTATTGCAGGTTTACCGAAGTATATTGCAGTGCGTTAGTGCACTTTTAACGCATTATGTTTCAGTGCATTATTGCACGTTTTCCACAGTATATTGCAGTGTGTCACTGCAGGTTTAACGCAGTATATTTTAGTGCGTTAGTGCATGTTTACCGCAGTGGACAGGGCTCAGTGCTGCAACTTGTTGTGCCGGCATGTCTCCATACAGCTAGTATTTTTTTGCTACTGTTTGGAGGGGGCATATCATTTAAATTTTTGACAGCACAGCCAATTCTATAGTACCTCTATAGGGTTACGATGTGAAGGCACCACCAACACCCAAAGCCCATTTTTTCCACACCTGTTACTTCTATCCAAAGTCTGTAAAAAAGACACCAGAATTTATCCAAAAAATCTCTAATCTTGTTCTGAGTGCATTAAATTGTGGCCTTATCATACAGACTGGCTCCCCATACCATTGTTTATAAAATAAAGAAAGCTTGCAGAGAAAATGTAATTTTTTTGGCTTTATAAATGTCATTATTGCTGCAGCAGGTTCTCTACACGGTACAAATGTGACACTTTACAGTATAGCTGCACAATTCTGGCCAAAATGAGAAGCTCCATTTTTTTGCTCAGAATATAGATCACGATTCTCGCGGCGTAACATCATCTTTCATATTATACAAAAAAAATGGGCTAACTTCACTGTTTCGTTTTTTTATTTTTTTTTTGAAAGTGTCATTTTTTCCACAAAAATTGCGTTTGAAAGACCGTTGCACAAATACCGTGTGACATAAAATATTGCAATGACCACCATTTTATTCTCTAGGGTCTCTGCTGAAAAAATATATTATGTTTGGGGGTTCTAAGTACTTATCTAGCAAAAAAAATAATGATTTTAACTTGAAATCAAAAAGTGCCAGAAAAAGGTTTGGTGTTTAAGTGGATAAACTGACCTAATTTTACAGACTTACTTAGATCTAGAACAGAACATTGCAATGTTTATAGTGAACATTGAAGAATGTTTTTAAACTTGGCAGAATGCCCGGAATAGCAAAATTTCACCGCTCTAGGACAAGTTTGAACCTCATGTGGATCAGATCAGCTAAACCACGTAGCAGGTGCTGGCTGATGAAGCATTCCAACAGCTGATAAAAGTGAGGGTGGGATAGCCGTGCTCAGACAGATCCAATTCCAATTCCAATGCTTTATTGACTAAAGGGTGATACAGCACACAAACAAACTACTGGTCCCAGCTAACGCATTTAACACTCTACAACTGGTGCTTACTCATAGCGTGGGAGTAAGCACCAGTTGTAGGGTGTGAAATGCGTTAGCTGGGACCAGTAGTTCTTTTGTGTGCTGTATCACCCTTTATTCAATAAAGCATTAGAATTGGATCTGTCTGAGTGCAGCTATCCCACCCTCACTTTTATCAGAATGCCCGGAATGTTTTGAAACTGGCAGACTGCCCGGCATGGCTTTTCACTTGTCACATAGAATCCAGGAAGTGTCCAGTTGAGATGGGGGGGGGGGGTTTGAATCGAGATCATGATCTTTTAACGATAAATTCTGCAGCTCTACTTTACAGGCAGACTAAGGGGACCCCCCATGCACTATATTTAACCACTTCAGCTTCGGAAGGTTTTACCCACTTCCTGAACAGGCCATTTTTTTGCGATACGGCACTGCGTTGCTTTAAAGAGGAAGTAAACCCAGATTGAGTTTACTTCCTCAATATACCCCTGTAATTTAAAAGCATAAGGGGCTACTATGCATTGCATAGTAGCCCATTATGTGCCACTTACCAGCAAACAAAGCCTGCGATGTCCAGCGATGTCCCCTGTGCTAGCCGCGTCCATCTTCTGCCCCTCTTCCTTCCGGGGCCGCAACTCCGGCACTGTGGAGTAACGGAACGGAGGCCGTTTCTTCACTGCGCATGTGCCGACATGACGTCGGCACAGCACATACACTGCATATCTCCTGGACCGTACAGGTTTAGGAGATATGCAGGGCACCTACAGGTAAGCCTTATTATAGGCTTACCTGTAGGTTAAAGTGGTTGTCATGAGTTGACAACCAATTTAACTGACAATTGCATGGTCATGCGATGCTGTAGCCAAATAAAATTGATGTCCTTTTTTCCCCACAAATAGAGCTTTATTTTGGTGGTATTTGATCACCTCTGCGGTTTTTATTTTTTGCGCTATAAACAAAAAACAGACAATTTTGAATAAAAAAACAATATATTTTTTACTTACTGCTATAACACATTTCCAATAAAAAAAAAATTAAGAAATCACATTCTTCATCAATTTAGGCCAATATGTATTCTGCTACATATTTTTGGTAAAAAAAAATCCCAATAAGTGTATATTGATTGCTTTTCACAAAAGTTATAGGATTTTTTAATTTTTACTGTTATTTTCATGCTTTCACTTTAAGCATCAGTAAATCACTGCTCATTTAAAAATTATGTTCTTTACAAACTTGGTTTTCATTGATACATGTCCCCCAGGCAGTATCCAGACCCCCATACAGTACCCTTTGTATGCCCAATTACTTGCATATAAGCCTTCAAAACGGGCACTTTCGATTTTTCCAGTTAGGGTCTCATAGACTTCAGTGGAGTTCGCTATTCGGTTCGGAAACTTTTGCTATTTTCGGAACTTCTGCCGCGATCCGTATTGGGGGTCGTTCAGCCCATGTCTAGTGCTGAGCCTGCGCCCACTCCACCAGTCCAGCGTACCTTTGTTACCTCACTCACAGTAACAGAATGGGGTCACCTTAAGCACATAAAGCAGACCTAATGCGTGCTCATAATAACCCCTTCACTTCCCATACCTATGTGACCAGACCATGGATCATCATATTGCAGGATTGCATTTGGTTGCTATTGGATACTGACCACTAACTCATTCAATCAGAGTTAACACAACCTGTTTACACACTGCTCGCCTTTGTAGCTGGTGCTGAAGGAGGAGCAGGGACCACTATAGCACCATTAGGAGCGGCCTGGTGGGTACGTATAAGGGGTTAACGTCTCTGTATTAGAATAGGAGGAGAGGCTGGAGAGCGCTGCCTGTCTGTACCAGGTCTCTGCCCAGCAGATGCCAGGGCTGGCCATTAAGCACTAGTTCACACCTCCTCCTGGCTTGCATACGACTTTAACAGAAGTCAATGCAATCATAATGAAATGATAATTAACAGTGTTGACAGCTGCACTCAAATATATTGCACATACCAATATAAATAAAACGAGAAAAAGATAAAATATTGCGTTGCCATCAAATTAGGTAAATATATACAAAAATATATATAAATTCACAAATATACTGTATAACAATAAAACAATTATTATAATTAATAAAGTGCCTCAAGCCAGTATGTGAAGTGATAATATTATATGCATGTAAAATATTCCGTGCAAGCATGCAAAGATAATATTGTGCAAAGTCCAAAGATGAGTTATAAAGTCCCCAAAAAATAGTTGAATTGAGATATAGTGATCAAAATGTGCACATCCTCCATATGCTGGTGCTTTAAGTGACCACCTAATAGTGCTCCACTCCAAGAAAGAAAAAGTTTGGCCTGTTACTGGAAAGTAAGACCCTGTAAAGGTCTGACCTTGCTTTTAGTGAGTGTTCCCCTCACTGTGGGTATAGGAAGTATCCCCCAGCGGGAAAGCCCACACAGATGCTTTAGACACACTCTGCATTTGACCTTGCCAAATGGTACTTCAACATATAGTACCCCCGTACAGTCATATGGGGCATTCTAGGTAAGAAGGAAGAGATCCTCATTGCACATTGCCCATTAAAAACATTTACTAACGTGTCACCAGGAGCTGAGTATTCACATCCCCTGCAATCATAAGACGTTTCATTCTATTAGTTATTATGCAGCTGCTTTCCCCTAGCGTTCCAATTTGGCTGATTTGTGACTCTGATAATGAAAGAGAGAAATGCATTTTGGGACATGAAGTTTACTTGCAGGGATTTGCCCCCTGGCTACACTAGGGTGAAATTACAGCTACCAGCAGGCTGATGGAAAGAGGGAGATTTCTGGGAGAAGAAGAACCTCCTGGGAGAGACTATAAGAATAGAGGTTATCGGCCTGGTGTGCCATCTCTGGACCGGTGTGGATCTGTATGCAAGGAATCTGTTGCTGGAAGTGGTGCAGTTGCTGCCTGCTTCTACAGAATTACCAACCCAGATACCCTAAAGGACATCAGTGTACAGCCTGATTATCCTGCCCTACAACAGTTGGGGCCTGTTCCTGTTGCATACACCCCACAGGGCGACAGATCCGGGAGAGTTTTGGTGTGAGGCGGTGGAGGCCGGAGATCATTCCTGGAGCCATAGACTGGAGGGATCATCGTCATCATCATCATCATCCTCATCACCTGTCACGCACCTGATGGTGGAGTCTGTCTTATGCAGGAAGAAACCACTCTTATGGCCCTGGTTCAGGAACCCTTAGTAGAACAGACAGAGGGTTCGGGAGCACAGGGGGGTACGAGGGTTGGACTGGTTCACTAGTGGTGGTGTGAGAGGTAAAGGCTCATGCAGATAGTAGAATAGTGGTGCAGGCTGGGGTCGGCAACTGGCTGGCAAAGCGGTACAGAAGGTGCAGGCAGAAGAGTCATCGGGTACAGGCAGGGTCATCAACAGGCAGGCAGCAAAGTACACAAGGATCAGGCAGAAGAGTTGTCGTGGGCAAGCTGGGGGTCGGTGCAGGCAGAGATCAATCAAAGTCAAAGATAAGCCGAGTCGCAGGAACAGGTGATCAGGATACAGGTCACTCTGGAACATACAAACGCTGTGGAACAGACAGCACTGGCTGCAGGGTGTTGTCTGCTTAAATGGGCCGTTTGGCCCCATTGCCGCGCATGACCGCGCGCAGGCGCGCGCGAACAGGCACGGGCACACACGCACAGACCCGGTTTCAAGGCACAGTCATTTCCTAACATCACCCTTGTGTACAGAACCTACATCTTCTGTTCCTGTGTGGTGAGCGGGTGAAAACCCATTCTAACAGACACTGTGTATAGACAGAATTACTTCTTTACATCTGCTAACATCTTTGATACAAAAGAGGTCTATTCACATATATTGAGCTTGGACACTATACACGGACATCCATACTTTGCATCAGTTTGCTGCTTCTTGTAGTTCCACAAAGTTAAGTCAGTGATCACTGTGAAGCTTCTGCTGTTTATCTACTGAAAAGCGCTGTTTTTGACCATACCATATTGCTCTGCCAAAGTTTTCAATGTTGCACTCACCAAAGAACTCTCTATAAGAGCAGGTTGAATATTGCTATAATTACCGTTACTAGTGTTGTACTTGTTTATTTGCTGCCTTGCTGCTCTTATGTGAGTGAGCAGTAGAGAATGGTCTGACACCTGCATGAGTCATTCCTCTACTCTCCTGTGCCCCACTCACATGTGCAGTATATGTAGTTGTTGAGTTTGAATAAAGGTAACCTACATTAAGTGGTATTTTGCTAACATTTTGGTTATAAGAACTACTTTGTGTGCATAATCTCACCCTGTTGGGTCAAGGTTTCTTTTTTGATATATCTTTTGAGTAAACATTACTGATTCAACTCAATTTGGTGTATTTCATTACTGTGTCATTACTTAAAGGACACTTGCACAATGAGTGAGCCCAGTGTGTCAGAGGTGGCAGAGGAGTCACAGAGACAGGGTAACCAGGGGATATTGAGATTTCTTGCAAAACCCTCCCGAGGGCAGCGCTACAAACGGAAAAGACATCTACTTACAAAGCTGAAAAGACAACAGGCATTTATGTACAATATCGTCCGGCGCTCCAGTGGGCATGCTGACGTCACCGCTACTTCCTCTGCCCGACGTACATTTTGTCGTAAGAGACGTAGTCGCTGGGGCAAATTTTATATATTGCAGCTTACCAATTGACATGGACTTTCACTGTATTGTTCATTTAAGCACAAGAGACTCCATTTTGCTCACGCTGCTGCAATGTCTTCTGTGGCCTTCACTTATGACACAGATACACTTTCTCCTAGAAGCTCTCACTCTGTCTCTACTCCCCCCTCCCCTCTCTATGTTTTACTTTTGAAATTATTCTATTCGCTAGCTTTTAATAATATATTTCAACACAGAGATTGAGTCCTGTGGATCTGTTCCTGCAATTGCAAAACTAACTTTTATTTTTAGAGTCACAACCAGAAATTTGCATAACAACGCCGAAGGGAAGCCGGAGAGCCGGAGAGCTGAGGAGGGGCCCAGGATCGGAGCCGGGGCCAGTAGTGATGCCGCCCGGAGGACAGAGCGGAGCGGCTACTCGGGAGTAAGGAGACCCTAAGCCATAGCCGCAGAGGTAAAGGAGAAATAGGGGGGACCAGTTGGTAGGAACCAGCCCTTCACCCTGTGGGAACTCAAGGAGGATATGAGAGCCTAAGGACCCCTGCAGAGCCATCCAGGAGCGGCAGATAAGTACCCAGAGTTAAGACTCAAGATATGTACTAATAGTGCAATGTGAAGTGGTTAATGAGTGGTTTATGAGTGGACTCAGAGCCACTATAAATGGGCTCCTATACTGCCTACCTATAGAAAGAGGATATAATACTAGGGGTTGGATGAACATAAGAGCTCAAGAATTTAAGTATAAATAAGTATCCAAAAGGTGAAACCTATAAAACGGAGTCTGGCAGCTAACAGGGGAGCAGTGCTGTTAAAATAAAGGGATGAGGGGCGGCCGACAGGCAGAAGGAGGTAAGGAACGGCATGGTTGCTGAGATCTGTCGATTCTAACTAAAATCCCAAATCTGCATATCCTGAAATAAAGACAAACCTCTAAAGGGTGACAGGGGGGATGCGCGGGGGACACCGCGGCCCCCCTTTCCATTTTTTTTTTTGTTATATAAGTCCCTCCCCTCCTGTTCCCTGTCCCCTCTTTTGCACCACCCCCTCGGAGGGGCTTTGAGGAAGTGGAAGAGATGTCGACAAGGGGGAAATCTAGTAAAGGAGGAACAGTGGGAAAAACCAGCCAAGCTACTTCGAGCCCAGGGGGGATTCAAAGATACATGGCTGCCGAAACAAGCATGGCAGATAAGAAAAGCCCCGGGCGGGGGACAAGTGGAGGGGGGCAAAAGGAGAAAGTAACCCCGAAGAAAGGAAACAGCAAGGGAACCCCTCCAAAAACCGGAAAAGAACAAGCAGAAGATCCAAAGAAAAAAGGTCAAACTATCCAACTTACTAAAGAGGGACTGGACAAAGAAACCCAGGTAAGCCTCCCCCAGATCAAAGAAGCCCTTACAGAAATGTTATCTAAAATGGAGATAACACTTAAAAATGAGATGGGAATGATAAGAACTGACATAAACCAGGTCTTACAACGGGTGGAAGAGACAGAAGAAAGACTGGATATATATGAAAAAAGGTTGGAAAATTTAAATGAACAGATGAAGGAACTTCAAAGAAACAACAGATTAATTATGTATAGGTTGGAAGACCAAGAAAATTGCAGTCGCCGAAGAAACCTGCAAGTTAAGGGTCTACCTGAGAAAGTTAAGGATGAAGAACTAAGAGGGCTGATGCAAGATCTCTTCAAACCAATGCTGGAAAAGAAGGATTCGGAGGAGGTAAAAATGGACAGAGTCCACAGAACTGCACGGAAATGGTCAAGCGGGGGAGAGTCCCCCAGGGATGTTATTATATGTTTCCATTATGTTGAAGAGAAAAATGGCAATTATGGGGAAAGCTAGGCAAATGCCGGAGATCCTCTGTAAGGGAGAAAAGATCCAGATATACTCTGACTTGTCAGCGGAAACACTCAGGAGGAAAGGAACACTTAGACCATTCACGGAAGCTATGCGACAAGCAAACATAACGTACTGGTGGGGATTCCTTGCTTGCTTAAAAGGAAGAAAGGAGGGTAGAACGGCAGTATTGAGATTCCCTGAAGAGTTGGGGGAATTCTGCAAGAAACTAGATATTCAACCACCCCCCTTCCGGGGTGGGAAGAAGAGGGAAACACTCAAGAGATCTCCCAGGTGGATAAGAGGGGTTGGACTCGCCAGGAGGGGAGAAGTGGAAGGAAGTAGTGGATGGAGATACGAGAGAACTCTGAGGGGTGTGCTCTGTTTTTTTTTTTTTTGCTCTGCAGCTGAGCATAACGAAATGGTGCAGGGGTACGGGGTGGGGAGGAGAGGTGGCGGACTAGACCCAAAGCTGTCCCCAAGAGATATATGGAGGGGAAACGGCCTTCCAGAGAGGAAGATGGGCTCCATATAGGGAACAGAATGAGGAAAGCCATTCACCCACCCAAGGGGAGGGTGGGATGGGGGTGGGATGGGGGAGGGATAGAGGGGGGGTCGGGGGGGAAAGGGGATCTCTCTCTCCGCGTTTAAGTCGAAATTGGGAAACTAGGAAAAGGGGATGAAAAGAGAAATGGGACGAATAAATATCATAACATATAATGTCCGGGGTCTAAATACAGCGGAAAAAAGATTTAAGGTGAGAAAGGAACTACAATTCTATAGAGCAGACATAATTGGCCTCCAGGAGACCCATATCTCACATACCTCAGGAATCAAGTTGGGATCACAGGATTTCCCTAAGTGGTACTACGGAGACTTGCCCTCAGGAAGAGCAAGAGGAGTGGCCATTGGTTTCAGTAAAAATGTTATAGAGCGGACTATGAAGGTAGATTTCTGTTCATAAAAGGGGATCGCTTCTCGGCCTTTTGGCTAAGACCAAGTGTCTGAACTAAAAGGTTTCGGAAGGTACCAGTCCCACTCGGCCTGGGGGTGTTTCCTGCGGGTGCACCCCCTGCTGCTATTGGGTGGGACGCTACCGGATGTTCACGGGATTCGATCACCTTTCCCTACCATCCTTTGAGTTGGCTGTGGGATTGGCGGGCGTAGGTCATGGCGGGTGCTCCCAACGCACCTAATACTTTGAGGCTGGTCGTAGCCGAGCCTAAACGAAGCAACGTCAGTTTGTACTTCATTCAGAAGGATTTGATTGAAGATTTCCTGGGAATGGCGAGAGAAAGCATTTTTTGCATGCAGTGTTTCCCCAACACCGGATTGTATGACGTTACCTTCTGGAAAAAGGAAGACCTGCAAACATGCCTGCTGCGGAAGAGCGAGAAAGAAGGAGAGGAGATTCTGGAGGGGATCACATTCCTATCAAGTGAAACCAAAATGCGTGTGCCTCTCACAGTGCATATGTTTAACCCATTTGTACGTGATGAGGAGATCCAGGCCTTCCTCCTGCGGTACTGTGAAATCGTTTCTGCTGGTACCAAGCTGAAAAATGTC
>BLSH010277203.1:695336-712651 GCA_018402905.1 Glandirana rugosa
GCGGGCTCGGGTAGGAATCAGTCGTCCTCACAGTCGCCACACCCCAAACTGAGTCACATGAAATAGTGGCAGGTTAGGGCTGTATGCAGTGACAATGTGCTCAGTCAGTCACTTACATTACAGCTTTCCTGGTTATGAACACTCCCAGGCTGCTGTGTTGTCTCTTCCTCAGCCTGCGTGAACGAGTCTCTGGGAGGAGTGGAGGAGGCACCCATGGCTCCGCTCACCAACTCTGCTTGCCTCGGGGGATTGTGAAGATCCCCGAGGGACAGCCCAACTTGAATAAATGGCAGGGGAGTGTTACAGGCAGCCTCCCCCACACCGCTGACACTCCTGCTGACTAAGGATGGGCTCGGGCGTGTTCAGAACCGAACGTGCCCGAGCCCGCCAGGAAGTGAACCCTGCACTGCACTAATCGCAGGCAGTGAGACATTTCCCAGATGCGCGGCTGCAGCGATCAGGGAAATGTCTCACTGCCTGTGATTAGCACAGCGCAGGGTTCACTTCCTGGCGGGCTCGGGCACGTTCGGTTCTGAACACGCCCGAGCCCATCCTTACTGCTGACCCGATCGACTTGGCAAAGCAGAGCAGTACATCATTACAAGGGGACAGGTAAAGTGCAGGGGCCCCCGGGCAGTGCCCAGGGGTGCCCGCTCATTAAGACGGGACTGGGCTTAGAAACAAATTTACTAGTAAAATGTTGCTATAATCACATCTTATCTTTGTCTACCTCACCTTTATATGCCAGATAATTTATACACCTAAGGGGTTTCACAAGTCACTCCATAATAAAAAAAAAAACTTAGAAGAACACCAAGTTGCCTGACTTCACCATTTATACGATAGGCCGTGCGCTAATCCATTTCGGACAACTGTAGAGAAAACTATAGGTAATGGAGAACAAACTTGAAGGTTGTATTTGTAGAGCTCAAACTTAGTGCAAAGGAGGAACTTGATTTGCTTAATAAGTTGCCACGGCTAAAAATAGATTGTGTTAAGAAACTAAAAGAATACATGTTGATGACAGAGATACAGGTCTTACCACACATGGACAGGACTTGAGCAAACTTACAGAAGCTCTAAAACTACAGAAAGTGCTTTCTTTAACCACTTGACCTCTGGAAGGTTTACCCCCTTCATGACCAGGCCATTTTTTTTCTATACGGCACTGCGTTATTTTAACTGACAATTGCTCGGTCATGCAACGTTGTACACAAATGAAATTGACATATTTCCCCCCCCTGCAAATAGAGCTTTCTTTTGGTGGTATTAGATCACCACTGGGTTTTTTATTTTTTGTGTATAAACAAAAAAAGACCGACAAGTTTGAAAAATAAAACTCTCTGCTATAAAACATATCCAATAAAAAAACTAAAACATCTGATTTCTTCATAAATTTAGACCAATATTCCAATTCCAATAAGCGTATATTGATTGGTTTGTTCAAAACTTATAGCATCTACGTACTATGGTATATATACTGGAATTTTTATTTATTTATTTCTGTTATACTAATAATGGCGGCGTTCAGCGAATTCTAGCAGGACTGTGATATTGCGGCGGGCAACTTGACACTAACTGACACTTTGTGGGAACCAGTGACACTAATACAGTGATCAGTGCTAAAAATATGTACTGTCACTGTACTAATGACACTAGCTGAGAAGGGCGTAAACACCTGGGGCGATCAAAGGGTTAACTGTTTGCCTAACCAGTGTTTTTTTGTTTGCTTTCAGGTGCTTTTACCAAGGCTGGGTTCACACTGTCGTGTGGAGAGGCTCACAGCAGGGTTCTGGTGTGTCCCTGTTCACCATTTCAGGTCCGATTTCTGCCTGAATTTTTGGCTGAATTCGGACCTGAAAGGGACCAGAAGACGCACAGGACTCCTGTGCAAATCGCCATCCCGGAGCCGTGTGAACCAGCTCCATTGAGAGCTGGTCACAGTCTCCTGACATGCGAATTGGATTGGGGAAATTCACATCCAGTTTGCAATAGTGTGAATCCAACCTCAAGGATGTGCTGGATTTTATCCCATGCTTTGCAGGGAAATAAAGTCCAGCACATGCACGCTGACAGGACGGAGCTCTGCATTGTTTACGTATGCAAAGCTCCGTCCAGTGTGTCTCCTCACCGACCAGTGGGTGCTTGTGGTCATCCATTGGCTGGCACCCACTGATCAGCTTCTGCTCTGAGTAATTACAGCAGGAGTGGTGTGCCCCCTACCCCAGAATGCAGAATCACGTATATATACATGTGATTCTGCACAGAGCGGCTGTCCTGTAGCAGTAAGGCTGCTATAGGGCGGTCGACAAGTGGTTAAGAGACTAAAACTTTTCAAAAATAAAAACTAGCAATGGCAATAAGCTTCAAAGCTGAATGATCTGCTCATTCCTCCAAACTTCCAAAGGCAGAACTGAGCTACTTGGACATGACCAATGGTATAACTGGTATCAAAGCCACCTTACAGCCTCATACCTCCCAACTGTCCCTCAATTGAAAGGACTGTCCCTCATTGAAACCATATCCCTCGGCCCCTCTTTCCTTCCCAGTTGTTCCTTTTTATAGACAGATATGTACTGTAGGTCTCTATAATAAATAAAACTACCAAGTGTTACACTACACTAAACTTTTCACACTAACCTTCTTATTATCACATTGTTTTAAAAAGCCATTATAAAGGAAATATAATGACTAAAGTGGTTGTAAACCTCAGACATGAAATCTAAACAAAGCCTGTATTTCTATAGTGTTTACCTGCCTCTCTCCATAGCACTAAGTGTTGATTTCTCTCGGCTGTCTACTTCCTCTGCTATCTGCATGAATCACTTCTGATAAGTTTTCCTGACACCGAGAGAAAAAAGGTGATGGGGAAGGAACTCCAGACTAAACCCTGTGATTGGCAGCCTCAGCTCTCTTCCTGTGTGCTATGTGAAGGGCCGTGTGCCCCTTCTCTCCAGTTGGCCGTACACCCCCTGCTGATGTGAGTCATTTCCCTGGGTATAGTTAAGGGTTTACAATCACGTATAAAAAAAGCCAATCAAGTTTTGCTCATTATTACTTCATGGGCCACATAACTGGGTGTGTGGCTTGGGGTGTGTCCTTTGCCTACACACTTTGTGCGAACACATTCCCTCCTTTCCCATCTTAGAGAATTAGAAGTTGTGCGGCCTGCAGGTAGGGAGCACAGGGTTTAGAACAGAAAAAAGGGAATTTCATTTTTTCTTTCCCTCCATTCTCATATTCCCTGCCCTCTTGTGTACGTGCACCTGCCGCATCTGACTGAGCCAGAAGGAATGTGATCATATGACAACTTTCTGTGGGTCCGGACCAAGTTTGGATAAAATCCATTTCATCCCTGATCTAGGCATTTATTAAAACTTTGGACTGTTAAACCTAAGATATCCCTAAAAATGATTTTGGTAGTTATAACATTCACAGTGCAATGCGTTAACCAATACCTAGTTAACCAACAAATACTAAAATGGTTACATTGGCTAAAGTACAAAAATGGCCTGGACATCCAGGTTTTAATGCCCCTAGGTCATAAAAGGGTATGAATAAGTGACTGTGAAAAATAAAAATATTCTGCATATCATTTTCTGTTGATTAAAGTGTTTCTGGTGGGAGAGATAAAAAGCCCAACCATCAGTGCCAATCCACAACCTCTTAGAAAATGCTGTGGTCTTAGGGCAAGGACGCTGCAAGTATACCAGTAACATCTTCAGAATAATTTATTATTACTATAGGTGCTGTGGCTCCTCATTCTATTTCCCAAAGACTGTTTGGTCGTCATCAAATGTAATAATAATAAACAGGTTTTATATCCTACCCCGGTCCCCGCCTCTCAATCTATAGTATCCAGCTATATCCACTCCTTCCTCATATAGTGGCATGGAGGAACAAAATCATGTTTCAGCTGCATGTACTGAAGTCTGTGAGGAGGTCCCTGGCTAAAGTATTGTGCCAAGGTATATTCAAGATACATCCTCAGCGGAAAAAAGAAAACTACTAGTGTATACATACTAGATCAGGGTTTCTCAACCAGGGTTCCATAGACAAAAAGGGTTCCTCCAGAGGTTGCAAGGGGCTCCTTGAGCAATGAGCAATTTATGCCTCTTAGATAAGTTCCCAATGACACCATTGTCCCTTTAGCTATCTGTAAGGAGCAGTGGCGGCTGGTAAAGTTTTAGGATGGGGGGGGGGGCGCCAGGCCCCACCCTTCCTTTTTGACCTCTTCTACTTCTAATAAGCCCCACCCCTTATAGAATCCACCCACTCCACCCCCTGTATTCCACATATTGTGTCTGGAGTACACAGCTGAGCATCACAGGACACAGTATACAGCTGAGCATCACAGGACACAGTATACAGCTGAGCATCACATGACACAGTATACAGCTGAGCATCACAGGACACAGTATACAGCCCCAGCATCACAGGTGGGGTATATAGCAGCCAGTATCACAGGTGAGGTAAATTGCAGCCAATAACACAGGTGGGGGTACATTGCAGCCAATAACACAGGTGGGGGTACATTGCAGCCAATATCACAGATGAGGTAAATTGCAGCCAATATCACAGGTGGGGGTACTTTGCAGCCAGTATCACAGGTGGAGGTACTTTGCAGCCAGTATCACAGGTGGGGGTAAATTGCAGCCAATATCACAGGTGGTGTAAATTGCAGCCAATATCACAAGTGGGGTAAATTGCAGACAATATCACAGGTGGGGTAAATTGCAGCCAATATCACAAGTGGGATAAATTGCAGCCAATATCACAGGTGGGGTAAGTTGCAGCCAATATTACAGGTGGAGGTGCTGTGCAGTCAGTATCACAGGTGGGGGAACTTTGCAGCCAGTATCACAGGTGGGGGTATTTTGCAGCCAATATCACAGGTGGGGGTAAATTGCAGCCAATATCACAGGTGGGGGTAAATTGCAGCCAATATCACAGGTGGGGGTAAATTGCAGCCAATATCACAGGTGGGGGTACTTTGCAGCCAGTATCACAGGTGGTGGTACTTTGCAGAGACCCCCTCCCGAAGTCAGGACAAGTCCCGCACTTACCCCATCTAATAGGCAGGCAGGAGTGTGCAGAGATCGGCATGCGGACAAGCGGGCTGAAGCCTGTCCCCATCAGTCTGTCGCTCGTCGGTCTACGTGGGAGTGGGAGTCACGTCCGCCGCCACAGTGACCCGCCCACTGCATCCAATCACACTGAGCCACAGGCTCAGGGCAGCCAATCAGACTATGTTCAGCGCACATTCATAGTCTTTAATGGCTGACCAATAGGCTCACTACTTGGTTGTCAGGTGACAGCCAAGGAGCCGAAAAAAAAAGAAAAAAGAAAGTCAATGTACCGGTGCCTCCTGTAGAGGCCGGGCTGACTTTTTTTTTCTTCTTCTTAGCCAGCAGGGAGGCGGCACCTAAGCGCCCCTTATAGACTGGCCGCCACTGGTAAGGAGGTAATTTTTCCCAATGACCACAAGTGTAAGGAGCATTCTTCCCACGGACCATCACACTATTGTATCATGAGTTGTAAATATAATCATTTTTGGTAGGGGTTCCTTGAGCCTGGAAAGTTATTTCAAGAGTTCCTCTGTGTTGCAAAGCTTGAAAAAGGCTGTACTAGATGAACAAAGCAAGAAATCCCTGGTTAGACTTGAAATGGAACTAAAGGCACAAATACCTGTGAGGTCCTTAGCTGTCGCTAGCATCTCTTCCCCAAGTTCTTCCAGGTGCCGATCTTCAGCTGATTGGGGGTGACACCACTTCAGCACATGCATGGAAGTGCAGTCATCCCAGCTCACTGGCAATGTGCTTGAATGAAAACTGAGCTGCTTATGTGCAGCTCAGTGTACATTCCGCAGAGCATTGCATATAGGCAGGTAAGTGTACTTTATTGCAGAAAAGACATTGCAATAATAAAAAAAATCCTGCCTGTTCACAATTTTTGATTTATTTACATTTAATTCCCCTTTAAAGTGATTGTAAAGGTTTATTTTTGTCTCTCAAATAATAAAGTTTTCATGCTTACCTAGTTTTACGCAGAGCAGCCCCGAACCTCCTCTTCTGGTGTCCTCCACCGACGCTCTCTGCTTCTCCTCCCTTCTTATTGCCCCCACAGTAAGCTGGTTGCTATGGGGGCACTTGTGTGGGCTTGATCCCGAGCTGAGCTGTGGGTGTCTATTGAAACTCACAGCGCAGCTTGGTCCTGCCTTCTCACTGGATTTGATAGATAGCAGAAGGTGAATAGCTACCACCGCTGTGTGTAAGTCCTGTGAGAAAAGATAGAGAAACTTACCAGAGCCCCAATCCAGTGATGTGCATGAGAGCCTCCACTCTCCAGGCACTCTCTCCCCTCATTGGCTGAGACAGCAGGAGGTGCCATGGGAAATCATAGATAGTGAGCAAGCTGCTTGGCTCTTGGCAAAAGGGAGGGGCAAGAATAGAAGGATTGTAGAGAGAGGTAAATAGGCGCAAGGCCAGGTGAAAGGTCTATATGGGTAGTGGCATCAGGGATGTATGCTGCAGATAGGCGGCTCTTCTAAGGATTAGCCATATCCAAAAGACACTAAAATACAAGAAAGGAGAAGGCGCCTCTAAATGCAGTAAGGTTTATTACATCAAATGGAATGCAGGATGATTACACTCACACGGTATAGGAGTTAAAAGGCATGTCCGCACGCTTGTCTGCAGATAGACATGGTGTCAAGCAGCAGTGTAGTCCATTCATGCGGGGTCTCTGTGTGGCTGAAATCCTGGAAAGTCCCGTAGAACAGGGCGACCGCCTGCAGTCAGTCAAGAACGTCCGCTCGTAGCAGATGGAATGGCGGGGGCATCCACGGACCAGCATGCACAGCGTCCCGCGTCACTCATGTGCGACGCGTTTCTGAGTATACAAGACCTGCGATGTCCACGGGCAGGCGCACTCTTTCATCAGGCATTGGGAGCAACAGGGGAGAACTAACTGCTTTATAGTGGATGCTAGAGGGTGACATCTGGTGGCTAAATCTCAGTATAGCATGGTGTGACATGATAACAGATGCCGTGAATGGGGATATAAAGGAAAATCATACATGGTGGAGGATAACAAGTTTTAAAAACAATAAATATCAAGGGGGAAGGAGAAGGAATAATATATATCACATGGCTAGTAAAAGCAATATAATAAATAGTGACGTTCGGTACAGCTCCTTATGGTCTATATCCATCGGATTATGCACAATAGGAGGGGTGTCACATGTGTATTAAAAAACAGGGATCTATGGAAACTATAGGTCTCACATGTACATTAGGGCTAGACAAAAAGGTGGTAATAATAGCAGGTTCGATTAGGAAACATACTTAAACATACATTTAGAGGCACCTTCTCCTTTCTTGTAAGGATAGAAGGATTGGGGCTGCTCTGTGCAAAAGAGCAGGTAAGTATGACACGTTTGTTATTTTAAAAAAATACCTTTAATATCACTTTAATGCAGAGTATATATATATATATATATATATATATATACATAAATAATAGTGCGCTTCTGCAGGACTGTCTTTAATAATAATTGGACCCTGGGCAAACATTTTCTTGGGCCCCCCTTTCATGTAATTTTGCTCTCTATCTGCTCTGAGGCATACCATAAATAGCAGCTTAACTCAAAATCAGTTGACTGAATCAGATCCAGCAGCTATTGCGATCGGTTGCCAGAGGTTACAGTGTATCAGTACCGCTCACTGACTGGCTGTTAGAGGTTACAGCACACAATACGGCTCACTGATTATTTGATAGAGGTTACAGCACATGCCTTCTGCTTGTTGATTGGTTGTTGGAGATTACTGTACATCAATACTGCTCATTGATTGGTTGCTTGAGGTTACTGGACATCTTTACCACTCACTAGTTGGTTGCTAGTTGTCACTGCATATTATTACTTCTCACTGATATGTTGCTAGAGGTTGCTGTATATCCTTACCGTTAAATGATTGGTTGCAAGAGGTTAGTGCACATCATTACTGCTCACTGATTGGTTGCTAAAGGTTACAGCACATCATCTCCTCACTGCCTGTACACCATGGAGGTGAGGGGACCCATCAATAGACAGAAAACTCCTAGGAATCCTAGGACTACTGTGATCACTGGCAATGCTGAGGGGGGGGGGGTGATCAGTGGAAATGCTGGGGGGGTTGATGGGATCAGTGGCAGTGGTGGGGGTGGGATTTGTTAGGAGTCAGTACACTGTGGCAAATTTTGATGTAGAGCAAAGCTGGAATTCTCATGTATATAAAAAGTATATAATGGGGGATTCTACACTAACACCAATGTGAGGGAGAACTTGCACTGACCACCTTCTAATGGAGATTTTACACCACCCACCAATATAAAGAGGGATTTCTACACTGACACCAATGTGCATTTACACAAACCACCAATGTAAAGGTGTTTATACAATGACCCCCCATGTAAAAAAAGGAAATTTGTACTGACCACCAATGTAAGGGGGGATTTACACTGACCACCAATGTAAAAGGGGATTTACACTGACCACCAATGTAAGGGCAATTCTGCACCAATATAAAGGGAAATGTACAATGATCACCAATGTAATGAAGAATTTACATTGACAACCAATGTAAGGGGGCCTTCACACTGGCCACTAGTGTGAATGAAAGGACACCAAGCTCCAATGTAATGAGAAGAGTTACACTGACCACCAATGTAACTGAGACATTTAGCCTGCATTCACATTTCTTTGTGTGGGGAACGCATGCAAAATCGCTTTCCTGACACCACAGAAACATTCTGCACTTTAGCAGATGCACAGCAGTGGCATTAATTGTTAACGACACCCTCACACATCGGCTGAGATGTGCGTATTTACATCCACCAAAATTCACGCTGCTGTGGCACCATGTTATTTTGAAAAAGGGTTCCACTTCCAATTTGCTTACCTTTGCAGAACAGGCTGATGTTAGGCTTAATGATCACAGTTGTAGGCAGGACTTTCCCCATCCCCAGCGGCAGCATTCAGCAGAGGTGTAGGTGGATATGACCTCGGGGGGGGGGGGGGGCATGATATACTTATGAATATCAAAGCAGCTGGTCGACGACTATTTACATATTAATGCAGGTTATTTACATTTAAACACAGGGTCTGCAGGTTAGTAATCTGTACATGGCAATAGGGTAGAGCCGGGCAGCATTAGTAACAGAACATCATAGGGAATATAACCTGGGATAGTTGGCAAGTATGAGGCAGCTGCTTTGGGCTCCACAACAATGATGGGGCCCAGGGCAGCTGCCCCTTTTTTCCCTGCCTTAAAGATGGCCCTGCGCTTCTGGCTACTATGGAAGAAATTAAATACTGAAAACGTATCAATATACAATCAAACAGTGAAATGAATAGTGGTCTCCCCTCAGATCCAGCTGAGGAACCTGAAAGAATGTGGAGGCGGAGTCTTATTTTTTTTCCCCCACTATTTGCACTTTTATTACTGAGCATAGTGGGATATCTTCATAATTGCACTATGTGACTGCACATATTCAGCATCTAGGATAATACACGCACTTTATTATATGAATATTGTTTATGCAATTTATGCACTTTTTATGCACTGTCTATTTATTTATCTTTATGTGGTAGTACAGTTTAAAGTGGGTTCTCAATTTGTATGCAATCAGACAAGCCCTTGCACTACATGGTTTTGGTAAATCTGAAGACAAAAATCTGCAGAAAATCTAATAGTGTGTATGGGGTCTAAGAGACCTAATCCTAATGAAAGATCAGGAAGTTTAAAAAGAATTGACTGCGAAGAGAAAATAACGCTACGATACACAAAGTAAAGCCTCGTAGACACGGTTCGATGGTCGTATGCAAACGGTCGTACGACCGCTCGTTGTATGATCATCCGACCGTTAGTGCGCGCGATTATAACAGCCTACGTATGACGGTCATACAAGTTGTATGAGCAAACTATAAAACGTTGGTAGTACCATCAAGCGGTCGTATGACCATTGTATCGTGTGTACAGAGAAGTTGGTCCAACAAGTTGTATTGTGCAAAACACGCATGCTCAGAAGTCAGGAATAGCCAGACACTAATTACATGCACCTGAACCTTCTCTTTATACTTTCATAACTAGTGTTGAGCGAACCCGGACTATAACGTTAACGAACATTTCAAAAAACGTTCGAGTTCGGGTTCTGGGTTCTGGTAGTTGATCACGCATGTTGCAGGGCAGCCAATCAACAAGCTTTTCACTGGTTTGCCCTTAGAAGCCATCACAGCCATGCCTACTAATGGCATGGCTGTGATTGGCCAGTGCATCATGTGACCCAGCCTCTATATAAGCTGGAGTCACTTGATGCTGCAGTCACATGCTCTCTGAGACTCTGACTAGTATAGGGAGAGGAAGCTGCCAGAATTTTTGTGAGGGACAGATTGCAGACATTTTAACATCTGATCCTGCATCCTGAGATTACTACTACTGTTGCTCTGAGGGACAGATTGCAGAAATTTGAGATTTCACATACTGCTGCTTTGAGTGACAGATTGCAGATCAAACCCTGCCTAACACAACGATCGTTACGATCGTACACAACGATTAGATTGTGGGATCTTACACAACGATCAGATTGTGGGAGTAATTTGAGATTTCACATACTGCTGCTTTGAGTGACAGATTGCAGATCAAACCCTGCATTACACAATGATCTGACTGCACTAGGTAGAGGCTTCTGCTTAGAGGGACAGATTATTGTTCAAAAATCATTGCCTACTCCTATAGGGCCAGGTTTCCTGCTGTTGCTATAAGTGACACATTATTGTTCAAAAACCATCTCCTAGTTCTAAAGGGAGAGCTTCCAGCTGTTGCTGTAAGTGACACATTATTGTTCAAAAATCATCGCCTAGTTCTAAAGGGAGAGGTTCTAGCTGTTGCTGTAAGTGACACATTATTGTTCAAAAATCACCTCCTAGTTCTAAAGGGAGAGCTTCCAGCTGTTGGTGTGAGCGGTGCATTTCTTGCACCAAAATAAAAAGTCTGGCTACGTTGGTGTTTTCAAAAAAAAAAAAAAGGTATTAATTGGTATTAATAAATACTTACATAGGGCTACATAGTACATTTGCGGGCACAATGAGGAGAGCAAATAAGGGACGTGGTCATGGTGCTGCTGGTGATGCTTATGCTGCTAGTGTTGGTGGTGTTGGTGAACCTCCTGTTGGAAGGAGAGGATGTGGTCGAGGTGTGCCAGTTACACGCACAAGGGAAACACCTTCCTCAGGTAGCCAACAGAACCTTAACCGGTATATGATAGGCCAGAATGCCCCTCAAGGATTGGTGAGGCCAGAACAAGTACAGGCGATAGTAGATTGGGTGGCTGACAATGCCTCCAGTTCCTTCACATTGTCTCCCTCCCAGTCCCTTGATGAAAGCTCAGAGTTGGCACCTGAAGCCCATGGCCATCTGTCTTTCACCTCAGCCCCTTGTAAATTAGGCAAGCAGTCTGAGCCCCAAGTCCTGCAAGAGACTCTTATGCTTTTTGATGACTCTCCTGGTGTGCTTTCCATGGGCCATCCATATAGCGCTGCCCCAGAAGTGGAAGACATTGAGTGCACCGATGCCCAACCACTTTTGTTGCAGGATGAGGACATGGAAACACCAGCGCAGCACATCTTTGATGATGATGAAACACAGGTGCCAACTGCTGCAGCTTGCCTCAGTGTGCAGACTGACAAGGAGGGCAGTGGTGAAGGGTGGGTGGAAGATGATGTGGAGGATGATGAGGTCCTAGACCCCACATGGAATGAGGGTCATGCGAGTGACGTGTGCAGTTTGGAGGAAGAGGTGGTGGTCGCACAGAGGCACCAGCACAGCAAAAGATGAAGCAGGTTGCAAAAGCGGAGCGAGCGTCCCCTAGACAGTAGGCCTGCTACTACCCACCGCACCCAGGGACCTAGCACACCAAAGGCAGCTCAAAGGTGTTCCCCCGCGTGGCAGTTCTTCAGACAATGTGCTGACGACAAGACACGAGTGGTTTGCAAGCTGTGCAATGATAGCCTGAGCCAGGGTATAAATGTTCTCAACCTGAGCACAACCCCCATGACCAGGCATCTAAATTCAAGGCACAAGCTGCATTGGAATAATTACCTCAAAATCCAAGAAAGGTCTCGGCCTCCTCCTGCTTCCTCTTCTGCTGCTGCCTCAGCCTCTTCCTCCACCTCTACAGTGACAGTGTCACCGGCCACCCAGCAAACAGACGATATGACAGCAACGCCACCATGTCTGCCACTGTCGCCAAGCATTTCCACATGGTCCCATGGAAGCTTACAGCTGTCCATCTCCCAAACACTGGAGAGAAAGAGGAAGTACCCCCCTACCCACCCTGGCCCTGAATGCCAGCATTTCAAAATTCCTGGCCTTTGAAATGCTGGCATTCCGTCTGGTGGACACGGACAGTTTCAAAAACCTGATGGCGGTGGCTGTCCCACAGTACGTGGTTCTCAGCCGCCACTACTTTTCCAGGTGAGCCATCCCTTCCCTGCACAAACAAGTCAGGACAAGATCAAGTGTGTACTGCGCAACGCCATCTGTGGCAAGGTCCACATAACCACTGATACATATACTAATAAGCACGGGCAGGGACGCTATATCTCGCTAACTGCACACTGGGTAAATGTAGTGGCGGGTGGACCTGAGCCGGCTAGCCATTTGGCGCATGTCCTTCCACCACCGAGGATTGCAGGGCATTTCTCTTTGCCTCCTGTTGCCTCCTCCTCCTACTGCGCTTCCTCCTCCTCGACCACCTACTCATCCGCTCAGCGTAACACCTTCACCACCAACATCAGTACAGCCAGGGGGAAACTACAGCAGGCTGTTTTAAAACTGATATGTTTGGGGGATAAACCCCACACTGCGCAGGAGCTGTGGATGGGCATTGAACAACAGACCAATGAGTGGTTGTTGCCACTGAGTCTCAAGCTCGGCCTGGTGGTGTGCGACAATGGCCGAAATCTCGTAGCGGCTCTGGGCCGAGCCGGTTTGATGCACATCCCTTGCCTGGCGCATGTGCTGAATTTGGTGGTACAGAATTTTCTAAAAAACTACCCGGATATGTCAGAGCTGCTGCACAAAGTGCGGGCCGTCTGTGCGCACCTTCGGCGTTCTCACCCTGCTGCTGCTCGCCTGTCTGCGCTGCAGTGGAACTTCGGCCTTCCCGCTCACCGCCTCATATGCGACGTGCCCACAAGGTGGAACTCCACCTTGCACATGCTGGAGAGACTGTGTGAGCAGCAGCAGGCAATAGTGGAGTTTCAGCTGTAGCACGCACGGGTCAGTCACTCTGCGGAACAGCAAGACTTCACCACCAACGAGTGGGCCTCCATGCGAGACCTGTGTAGCGTATTGCGGTGTTTTGAGTACTCCACCAACATGGCCAGTGCCGATGACGCTGTTCTCAGCGTTACTATCCCACTTCTATGTCTCCTTGAAAAAACACTTCGGGCCATGATGGAAGAGGATGTGGCACAGGAGGATGAGGAGGAGGAAGAGGGGTCATTTCCACGGTTATCAGGCCAGTCATTCGCAAGTGGCTCGGAGGGTGGGTTCCTGTACCAGCATAGACCAGGTCAAAAATATTCAAGCCAGGGCACAGTTCTGGAGGACGAGGAGGACGAGGAAGATGAGGAGGAGGAGGAATCGCAGCAGGGTGGCACCCAACGAAGCTCGTGGGCATCACTGGAGCGTGGCTGGGGGGATACAGAGGGCACAGATGATATACCTCCCACAGAGGACAGCTTGTCTTTGCCTGTGGGCAGCCTGGCACACATGGCCGACTACATGCTGCAGTGCCTGCGCAACGACAGCCGAGTTGCCCACATTGTAACTTCTTCTGATTACTGGGTGACCACCCTGCTGGATCCCCGTTACAAGGACAACGTGCCGTCCTTAATTCCCTCACTGGAGCGTGAGAGGAAGATGCGCGACTACAAGCGCACACTGGTAGAGGCGCTGCTGAGGGCATTCCCAAATGACACCGGGGGCTCAGCGGAAGCACAAGGTGAAGGCAGAGGAGGAGGAGGAGGAGGAAGAAGCCACCAACGCAGCTGTGCCACCGCCAGCACCTCAGAAGGCAGGGTTAGAATGGCCGAAATTTGGCAAAGCTTTGTCAGCAGCCCGCCACAACAAACAGCACCACCAGCCGATAGACAACGTCTTAGCAGGAGGCAGCATTTCAGCAACATGGTGCAAGAGATGTGTGCACACGCCTACCCGTATTAACTGATAGGTCTGCCCCATTCAACTTCTGGGTCTCCAAATTGGCCACATGGCCTGAGCTTGCCGTTTATGCCTTGGAGGTGCTGGCCTGCCCTGCAGCCATTGTATTGTCTGAATGTGTGTTTAGCACGGCAGGGGGCGTTATCACAGACAAGCGCAGCCACCTGTCCACAGCCAATGTGGACAAGCTAACCTTTATTAAAATGAACCAGGCATGGATCCCACAAGACTTGTCTGTACCTTGTGCAGAATAAACATTTAGACCGGACTCACACAGCCATTCGTATACTTGTTTTTTTGAATAGGCCTCAATATTTTGAGGGCTACCCCAATTATAAACAAACAAAAAAAAACAGTGTTGGCTACCTCCTCCTCGACCACCGCCACTTCCACCTACACTGCCACAGTCACGGCCTAGTGAACCTCTAGGCTCCTACTCCACATCCACCCCCCCTTCCCATTTTTTTTTATTTGATTTTCATTTATTTTCCCTATCCCCATTTTTTTGTAGGGCACTTGCCCTACTCTTACCCCCATTTTACTTCCTTTTGCAGCCCTCTAGCACTTGCCAGGACTTTGTTACAGCCATTTTTGTGCCTAAAAGTTCGTGTCCCCATTGACTTCAATGGGGTTCGGGGTCCGGGATAAAGTTCGGGCAACGTTCGGTGCCGAACCCGGACTTTTTCCTAAAGTTCATTCGGACCCTCCGAACCCGAACGTTCAGGTGTTCGCTCAACTCTATTCATAACACGTCACTAAGTTCGGCTTGGTCGTACGATCGTGTGCATGTCAGTACGCAAGTTACATGATCCAACATGCAATTTGGTCCGTTCAGTCGTACGACCGTCGCACCGTGTGTATGAGGCTTTATAGTAAAGGCTGCATGAAAAAGGTCCATAAAGACTTCTATTTGTCCCACTTGTGTTGCCTTCACCTCTTGGGCACTGAACTCTGTATCATCTACACTTGAAGTAGAGATGGTACTGATACCCTAATGCCTCGTACACACGTTCAAATTATTGGATGATAAAAATCGTTTTCGGCATAATCGTACGATAGTCTGATCGTTAGCACAGAGCTTTCGACAGCCAATCACGACAGTCCGTCCAACAATATCCGAAAGGGGCACACACAAAAACTTTGCTCGGACGATAGCCCAGCGAACGACAATTGTTTAATCAATACAGTATGCGTCCGCTATAAATCGGTCCGTTTTCATCTGATCTCCCTATAGAGTAGGGTTGCCACCTCATCCCTTTAAACCCGAACACATATGAATTACACAGATTCTGAGGCTAATTTAATGCAGATAAGGCGCCAAGTGAGTTTAATTACCACCTTTATCAGCCACTGAACCTGTGTAATTAGTACGGGTTTAAAGGGATGAGGTGGCAACTCTACTATAGAGGAGAGTGGATCGATCCCCGTTGAGCAAACGGAGTCCATCAAACGGATCCGCCCAGTGTGTAAGGACTCTAAGAAAAAATATGTCACAGGCATTGAGCTGATATGACATCTTGCACCTAGGGTTGCCACATCATCCCTTTAATCCAGGACACATATTAATTACACAGGTTGTGAGGCTGATTAAGGTGGTAATTAAACTCACTTGGTGCCTTATCTGCATTAAATTAGCCTCAGAACCTGTGTAATTCATATGCGTCCTGGATTAAAGGGATGATGTGACAACCCTAGTCTTAACTTCTATAGTGATGTGGTTTTTTTTTTGGTTATATACATCATGTCCTTTTACTTTATTATCTTCTAAGTTTTAAAGACATTTTGAGTAAATTGCCCTATCATATACACACAACTGTTGCTATGCCATATTATTAAACTGGTATGTGCTGACACCAGGTGGACAGTGCACTGCCTCCTGCAGTTGTAAGGGCCTGGTCACAACATGTGGTCGCTTGTGTTTTTCTGAACAAGAACAACGCAGGTCATCTCTAGGGCACATAGAAAACATATTTTTTTCTGTGGGCCTAGTTAACAATGCACACATGCTGCATTTTTTTTTTTTTTTTTTTTGCAGAACATCACTCGGCGTTCCATATCACTGCAGCACAGTCCTTCTCTCTTCTCCATTTAGGTCAGGCATAACATTCACATGGAAGGATAAATTACTATAAATGTTTTGGGAGTCATAATCATTTAAAGTGCAGCCATAAACAGAAATAGAAAAATCAGCACAAGGGACATAAGTTACAGTTAGTATGATGTGTCCCTTGTGTTGAATCTTCTCCTTTCAGTAGTAATCCTCTCAGGCCTGCATACCCCAACACCACTGCTGTAATCTTCCAGTGAGAAGGGGTTAATATAGCTAAGGAGCTGTCAGGAGCTTTCACCAAGAGATCTCCACTATACCCATTCTTCCCGGTCATATCTGCCATTCATAGGAGCCATACTACAGCTTCTTGAATGACTCAGGATCTATGAATGGGGGGGCGGGTGAATCATTGATAGCTTGTGCTTGTGACAGTCGTCCAACAATTATTTTACAAATGGACCAGTAGGATCTGATTGATAAAACATATGCTTTGCGAATGTCTCAAATAATTCCCATAATGTTTATAATATGAGTGTAATAGTTTCCTTGTTACTAGAGTTGAGCGAACCCGGACTGTAAAGTTCGGGTCCGTACCGAACTTTGGGGTGTCCGGGACCCGGACCCGGACTTTTCAAAAAAAGTCCGGGTTCGGGTCCGGTGTTCTGGTAATTTTAATGAAAAATCTTAAAAATGCTGTAAAAAAGCCCAGGAAGGTCCTAGAGGTCTGCAAAAGGAAGGAAAATGTGGGTAAGGGTGGGACAAGTGCCCTACAAAGAAATGGGGACAGGGAAATAACTTTAAATATTTTTAAAAAAATAAAAAACATAAAAATGCAAAAATGGAGATCATCTTCAAAATGGGTCTGAAAAGTATTAATTAACATTAGAGGCCATAGAACTGTTCTAAAATCATCTTCAAACTGTGTCCAAAAAGTATAAATAAGCCCGGAGTACCCATATCACTGTTCTGCAAAATGTGTGTATCACTTTAAATCAAACCGT
>BLSH010277203.1:718523-733313 GCA_018402905.1 Glandirana rugosa
CCCCCCCCCCCCCCCCCCTGTCAGAAGGGGGTTATGAGCCTGCTGACAGGAATATCCTCACAACTATGCACATAGTTCATTTCAAACTAAGTCTTTCACCTGTCGTTCTGTCAGAAGGGGGTTATAGGCCTCCTGACAGAACACTTGGGGAGAAACACATTGTTTAGCAAGCAAAGTTCTTTTTTTCACTCCATCTCTTGCACCCGACAACTCCTCCCAAGCTGGGATGACCCTAGGTATTTAAGGAGGCCTGCCCCCTGCCAATGCAGGTTGCAGATTGGTCAAGGCTTCCTAAGTTAACCTAGGTGGCTACACCTCCCCTCTCCACCTCTCTTTCCAGAAAAATCCAGAAGCTTCTGTAAAGAAGTGTGAGGTCCTGATGATACCACCTATGAGTCACCCAGCCCTACCCTGAGCCACTCCCAGCCCAGAATAAAAACAAGCAGGCCTAGCCATCAGCTAGGCCTGCCTAAATTTTCCTACTCTCCAGGAAAATCTATCCTCTAGCACCTACTTACCTCCTACCTAGAGGGTGCTACATGGCCTAAAAGCAAAACGCTGTGTGTGGCAGAAAACTAACACTGCACAACACCCTGAACACACCATCCCCACCGTGAAACATGGTGGTGGTATCATCATGTTTTGGGGATGCTTTTCTTCAGCGGGGACAGGGAAGCTGGTCAGAGTTGATGGGAAGATGGATGGAGCCATATACAGGGCCATCTTATAAGAAAACCTGTTAGAGTCTGCAAAAGACTTGAGACTAGTGCAGAGGTTTGCCTTCCAGCAGGAGAACGACCCTAAACATACAGTCAGAGCTACAATGGAATGGTTTAGATCAAAGCATATTTATGTGTTAGAATGGCCCAGTCAAAGTCCAAACCTAAATCCAATTCAGAATCTGTGGCAAGACTTGAATATTGCTGTTCACAAATGCTCTCCCTCCAATCTGACAGAGCTTGGGCTATTTTGCAAAGAAGAATGGGCTCTCTAGATGTGTAAAGCTGGTAGAGACATTCCCAAAAAGACGTGCAGCTGTAATTGCAGCGAAAGGTGATTCTACAAAGTATTGACTCAGGGGGGCTGAATACAAATGCATGCCACACTTTTGACATATTTATTTGTAAAAAAATGTGAAAACCATTTATCATTTTCCTTCCACTTCACGATGATGTGCAGCTTTGTGTTGGTCTATCACATAAAATACTAATAAATACGTTTACGGCTTTGGTTGTAGCATGACAAAATGTGGAACATTTCAAGGGGTGTGATTACTTTTTCAAGGCACTGTATGTATATTTGCCCTTTGTAACCGACTTAGGAGTGTATTTAAAAAAAAAAGTTTGCATAGCTGTTCGTCCAGCTAAACTGCTGGTACATTTGTTTTGTGTCTGTTGGAATACATTGTTCATGTATCTATGTGCAACAACCACAGATATATTCTTCAATGAGTAGATGGCAGTGTTTATAAGTTTGTAGCTGCATTTATGACTATACTCTATGTCTTTTCTCTGATAATAAAGTTCCTGTTTCCTACCTGCCGTTAAGCAGCAGCAAAGCCCATGTGGAATATGCAGTCTGTTCTGTAGGGCTATATATAGAATTTCCAACAGTGTCAATGGGGCAAAATGGAATGTTGTTCTTCTATATCCTAAACAGGTAAAATGTTATTCAATAATAGAAAATGTTTCGGGTGAATACTACTTTATGGACACTTGACTTATTCCTATGAACTTCAGTACCATGTAGTGGCCTTAAGGCATACCTCCCAATCGTCCCGGATCAAGTAAATCCCGGTGTCCTGCGAATCCGGGCTGAATCCCACAGCAGAGCCCAGTGCCAGAAAAGTTACGGCACTTGACTCCACCTGTCAATGTATGCTGTGTTGCAGCTGAGACTCGCTCAGTGCCCAACCAGCACAGCCCCCCCCCCCACCGCCTGCCAGGCCGCCCGCCCACTTTACAGAATAGAAGAGGAGGGGAGGCTATATCTTCTCCACCTCTTCCCCATGTCCCCCTTGATCCTTCCTGCCTTTCATATACCATAGTGATTCTTCCTGTCTTTCTTATATGACATAGTGATCCTTCCTGACTTCCATGTACCAAAGTGATCCTTCCTGCCATCCATATGCCATAGAGATCCTTCCTACCTTCCATGTGCCATAGTGATCCTTCCTGCCTTCCATGTACCATATTTGTCCTTCCTTCCTGCCTTCCATGTACCATAGTGCTCCCTCCTTCCTTTCTTCCATATACCATAGTGATCCTTCCTGCTATATAACAGTGATCCTTCCCTTTCTCCAATCTCTCTCCTTAAGGGTTGGTTCACACTAGAGACTCCAGCTTGTGGCACATCAATCAAACCATATTTTATAGGTACAAGGAAGCCCAAGTTTTTTTTTAACCACAACCCTTAAGCCCCTTCCACTCATCATTGGCCACACCCACTTTTTGATGCAGCATGCATAGCATGCTGCAGGTCACAATCTCCTTGAAGTGTCCCTTATTCTCAAGTTCAAAAGTTGGGAGGTATGCGTAATACAGTATTTTCCCCAAACTTTTTATGAGTGAATAACATTCAACCTGTTTAGGAAATATAATGAGATTATTTGATTTTGCCCCATATACAAAGTAGATCAGCAGTTTTTCTGAGCGAATAGCTATGTGAACCTTTAAATAAAAAAAAAAAATCCTTAGTGCTATTGCCAAAGGGTCAGGATAACTACCAGATAACCCAGTGCTTTCAGAAAGATGTCAGTCATAACAGCCTCCATATTTCTTCCATGAAATGTTTTTCTTTGTTGTCAAGTTGATGTATTAGCCAGTTTCCTGTATGAAAGTATACACCTCAGTAGTAAAAATGAACTATTATTGAAAATATAGAATCTCAGAAGTGCATGCAGGACAAGCAACAAACATTTTTGGACTGGAAGCATTAATCAAGAAAAAGTAGGAAAAGACTCCTAAAACTAGAACAGAAAAGCTGGCAGAATATAAGAAACTTTCTGCAGCTGTGATTTCTACCAGAACTGGTGTTATTAGGTGCAAGCGGTCAGTGTGCCCACGCAGGCCACATTTTATGTTTTTCCAATTATGCAAATAGTATTTGTCCATTTAAAATATTACGCAATGTGTCACATTTAAGTGTGTTATGTTAACCTGTTTTCAACGTTGCTTTTCCAACTTGTCATTTGACCAAGGTTGCCAATATTTTTTAATTTTTTTTTTAAATCTTTCTAAGTAGGACTGCAGCTGGATTAAAATGAGAACATTGCTATGAACCGTTCGATAAGGCAGAGTCAATAATAGCTTTATGAGGAACTTTTTTTTTTTTTTTTACATTTTGTGCATGGCATAGCCTTTCTTCAGTTACAATTTAATTCACATTGGTCAGTAAAAAAAAATAAAATTACATTAATCTTTCCACTTTTTTATTGGGGCAGTTTTTATTTTTTTTAATTACATATTAGAAGTCTGTATTTTTTTAAACTTCCGATCAATTGCACATTTTCTGAAAGCAGGAGAACCTGTGGGAATAAATTAGTGTCAAGTGCGATTTTTTATGTTGCATGATATTTGTGTTATCAGCTATTTATTAAACACATATTTTCACGAGCAGTACACTAAAATGAATTTTAGTGCAAATATGCATACTATAAGACACAATTTCTTTAGTAAAATCTAAAAGATGGGATTGCATGCAGTGAATAGATACCAAACATGCCAGGCCCATGAAATTGCAAACCCCCCCCCCCCCAAAAAAAAACCCAAAACTCTAGTGTACACAAAATTGTCTATAGGAGGTGCGTTTACATCTCCTTATTATTTTTATTTATTTTCTTATACTTTAGTTTTTTCAACGTTTTTTTATTTTTCATTTAACTTTATCGCTCTCACAAGGAGCTAACAAGCCCCCTATGTGATAGCATGGAAAGGTGAAAGGTTCTCTTTATAGTCCTAATGCAGGAGTGTCAAACTAGAGCCCTCCAGATGTTGCAGATATATAAGTCCCAGCATTCCTCTGCCTTTGGGAGACATGCTTGTAAATTTTAGCTTTGAAATGCTTCATGGGATTTGTAGTTTGGCATGTCTCCCCTGCCCTCCACCGATTGTGCTTGACTAGCAACCTAATAACAGCTGTGAACATGGAAGTGAAGTATGAAGTAATATACATCGCTTCAGGGTTCATTTGTCGCAAAGGAGACTGGGCAAAGAATGTTCCCTCATCACCTCCCACTCTCAAAGTGGTTGTGGGGCTCTCCAGGTAAGCTGGAGAGCCTAGGAGCCAATGTGGACACTGACAGCAAGGAGTGGGGCAGCACGTTCCTGGTACTGTAAAATGATCACTTTTTCTTTAAAAAAAAAAAAAAATCAATAACAGGCTTACCGCTGCAGCAGCTGTGACTTTGTCTCAACCCCTTTAGTACTAGGACGTTTATAAATATACCTTGGGTGAAAATGGTTTAAAGACAAAATTCTTTTTTTTTTTGTTTCTGTGTATGTTTATAAAATAAATAAAGACAGTTTTCAAAAAAAAAAAAAAGAGATAAAATTCAGGTATAGATTATATTACATAATTACATTGGTCCAGCTTGATATACCTATGGGATCCCTGTGGCAGCTGGACATTGCTTTAGTAGACATCGCTACTTCAGTGATCGCTGCTGTCTTTTGGGTCTCTGGGGAGAAGGCGGAGAGGCAGGGGTTGTGCTTTTAAAATTTCCATCTCTTCCAATCAGTGAATGCATTGCATTCATTGAGAAATATGCAAGGCGTTCTGAATGGCATCAGTGCCGAGCCAGTGACCTCCTATGCAGCAGGGCAGCTGGTTGGTACATGATCCAGAAAACAGAGGTGATCACTGTAGTAGCAGAGACTACTATGATTTCCAGTTTCCATGGGGAACCCACAACTATGGAATACAATGGTCCAAGTTGGACCATTGTAACTATGCAGCACACTCCATACCTGGAATTCAGCATTATAGTCACTTTTATTATTATTAGTGACTATTGAAATATTTGTCTTGAAATAATTGTTGACGTGAATTTTTCTTATATGTAGCACCCTATAGTGTGCTACTAGTGTTAGTGCAGGCTAATTTAAGTTATCCCTCATGGTTAGTTTGTGAGTCTGAAATTGGGTCAGGGTTACTGCAGGTCAGGCTGGATAGCTCACAGAAGCAGACCTCTAGTACATCCCCCTAGACCTAGAAGTTTGGAGAAATTTCTAGAAGTTAGTGGGTGGAGGCCAGGAGGTACTGATCTGCATACTTGAGCAACTTGGCCAATGCCCAGGCAGAATGTCCTGGCAGGGAGGCTAGGTCAGCCCTTAAATATGGGAGAGCCATGCCAGCAGGGGAGTCGAGTGGAAGATGGAGTGCTGAGGAGTCTGTTGGTCCTTCCTGGTTTGGGAAGGGGGGGGGGCTCTACCTCCAGGGTGGGCTCTGGCCAGTTTGGGAAGATCCTGACAGCATTACGGTTTGGAAAGGAGTCTTGCCTAGGGAGCAGCAGGGAGTAAAGAGGACAAAGTGAGTACATCAGCACACCCGGGGATTCACAAGGGGAGAGACTGCCACAGATAGCAAGCTTTCAGGAGGACAGCACTGTGCTTAAGCCTTCTTATCCCTTGCTGGGAGATCTTCGGAGCAGCCAGGTGGGCTGGTGGACAAGCAGCCAGGAGGGCTTACTCCTGTAAGCAGTTTACAACATATTGTGCTATATTCTAAAGGGCTGAGAGCTCCTAGTCCTCAAGGGAATTTTGCTTTTGATCACTAAAGACTGTCGGAGGCCAGGGGGGAGAACAGTTCAGAATTTTATACATAGGAAGGAAGTTGTCCCCATCCATTGTTTCAGTCAAGCTGGACAGTCCATAACTCTTCTGCCCCAAGTTATTACCCCTAATAAAACAACGAAACCAAGCTCAAAGACTGTTTCTTGTGTCTGGATGCAAGTGAGAAATTGCTTGTTGCCTGGCTGTGCAGGAATAGGGGAACCATTTACTAGCAGCTCCTGCAGGGTTAGTGCTACATTTATATTTTTGCAATCCCACATACCTTACATTTCAAAGTGTGAAGTCATGTTGTGTTTCAGTGTGTACATGGCTACTACAGGACACTCCAGAAAGCTGAAGCACAATGTGCACTTTGAATGGATTTATGTTAGTCCTGTGAGATCTTCTATCTATATTTAGTTCCTTTCTATTTGCGGTTTATGTCATTTTAAGGAAGTGTGCTTCCACCGCTTGAAAAAGAACCAAGCAAACTGAAACAAAAGTGGTGCGGTTACCACGACAAGTAGAATATTCATTCTAGTGCAAAGTGACTGGTTTCTACAGTATGTGCAGCAACTCTACGCTCTATGCAATTCTTAAGCAGCAGGTGCATAGCTTTGCTCAATATGTACACATAACGGGACAATCAATTTATAGAATAAAAATTATTGCAACAAATATTCTTAGAGCATACAATGCCATGAAATAAAGATAACCAACATTGACTGCATAGTGTATGTGAATATCAGGCTAAATAAACCTTTAATCAACTTAAATAACAAATAATGTTTTATTTACATGGCTGTAGTTGCTCAATATATGCTCAAATTAATAAATTAAAAAATGCATAAATACATTATATATATATATATATATATATATATATATATATATATATACAGTATATATATATCTATACACAGTATATATTGTAATGCAACTTTGGAAAATATCAGAATAAGGTGAAAGTCAAAGGTAGCATCCAATGTCTATCCATTTATATCAGATAAGAGTTATAAAAAAATATATATAAAGTTTTACCTCCATAGATCAGATAAGCAGTGTCCAATCCCGCTACTCATGCCTAATGCAACTGCATGTACTGTCCCAGGCAGTGTATATGATATTTGGCAGGAATTGACAGTCTCTCTTAGACAATGGGAAATCCTTCTACTGGCTGATAGGAAAAGTAAATCCGTGCCTATTTTTATACAAGCCAGATAATAAACTAAAAATAATCATTTGAACATTTTGCTATATCCAACTAGGATCTTATCACTTCATTGAATGATGTGCTAGACCACACTAACGAAAATATTACAGTTCCAACAAAGCATGGCGCATCATTTATTTCCCTTCCAATGTTGATTGTGGATTATGAATTATGGATCATTTAACCACTTCACCCTCGGAAGGATTTCCCACTTTAGGACCAGAGCACTTTTTGCGATTCGGCACTGCGTCGCTTTAACTGACAACTGCGCGACGTTGTACCTAAACAAAATTGGTGTCCTTTTTTTTCCAACAAATAGAGCTTTCTTTTGGTGGTATTTAATCACCTCTGCATTCTGATCACTGCTATAAACAAAAAAAGAGCGACAATTTTGACTTTTTGCTATAATAAATGTCCAAAAAAATATATAAAAAAACAAATTTATTAATCAGTTTTGGCCGATATATATACTTCTACATATTTGTGGTAAAAAAATTTTCCCACAAATTGAGCTTTCTTTTGGTGGTATTTCATCACCTCTGCGTCATTTCTGATCGCCGCTGTAAAGAAAGAAGAGTGACAAATTTGCAAAAAAAAACCAAATTCCTCAATTTTTCTAAAATACAAATAAAAAAAAAATATAACAAAACATTTTTTTCATTGGTTTTGGCCGATTTATATTCTTCCTCATATTTTTGGTAAAAAAAAAAACGCAATTGGCATTTATTGATTGGTTTGCGCAAAAGTTGCTGCGTTTACGAATGATGAGGATTAATTTCTGGGGTTTTTATTTTTTTTTCTATTTTTTACTAGTAATGGCGGCAATATGCGATTTTTAGCAGTACTGTGATATTGCAGCAGACATGTCGGACCATTTTGACACTTTTTTGGTACCATTGGCATTTATACAGCGTTCAGTGCTATAAAAATGCACTGATTACTGTGTAAATGCCATTGGCAGTATAGGGGTTAACCTGGAGGGGGCGCTCTAAGGGTTAACTGTGTTCCCTCAGTGTGTTCTAACTGTATGGGGGCTGGGCTGGCAGGGGGTGGGGAGTGATCATGGCTTCCATATACAGGAAACCTGTGATCACAGCCCTTCCCCCTCTGTCAGAATGGAGATCCGTGTTTACATACACGGACCTCCGTTCTTTCACTGCGGGGGGGGGGGGGGGCATCGCCGGCGGAGATCGAGTCCGCCCTACCCACTCCTTGGCCCCCCCCGGAACACAGTGAGCGTGCGGGGGCAATACTAGTTATCGTGGCCGCCATCAGGTGATAACGAGCCACTTTGCCGCCGTCATGCTGCGGCGGGCGGTTGGCAAGTGGTTAATGAATTAAAAGAAACACAGTATATAACCCAATTCTTTGTAAAATATGAAAAATAATGTTACGCCGAGTAAATAGATACCAACATGTCATGCTTTAAAATTGCACACGCTCGTGGAATGGCGCCAAACTATGGTACTTAAAAATCTCCATAGGGGACGCTTTAAAATAATTTACCCCTGGCTGAGAAAGCTGACCAGAGTGTTATGGCGGGGGCACCCCCCTGTCAGAACACAACAGAACAGCAGGGGGGATAGCTGTATGAGCGCCAGATAGCTAGTACAATGGCTCCTGCTGGGCTGTCAGTTTTTTTTTTGTTTAGCCCTGCTGGGTTGAGCGAAAAAAAAAAAAATACTAGTATGTTCTAGGCTATGGTCTGGGTATATTTACTTGCTGAAAATGTTTAGTGGGGTATTTTTAAATCCTGCTTTTTTGCCAAAATAGTAAAAATACAGAAAAGATACATTTATAAATGTAAATACAATTGTTAACCACTTGCCCCTTCATGAGCAGAGCATTTTTTACTATTTAGCATTGTGCTGCTTTAACTGGTAATTGCTCGGTCATGCAACACTACCCAAATGCATTTTTCACAGAAATAGAGCTTTCTTTTGGTGGTATTTAATCACCACTGGTGAAAAAGTTTTAAAAAAAGTTAAAAAAAAAAATTCTACTTTCTGTTATAAAACATTTCCAATAAAAAAAAATAAATAAATCTAATTTCATCACAAATTTAGGTCAAAATGTATTGTGCTGCATGTCTTTGGTAAAAAATCCCAATATCTGTATATTAATTGGTTTGTGTGAAGGTTATAACAACTAAAAACATAGGTATATATACTGGAATTTACTCAGCTACGACATTATACAAGTAATGGCGGTGATCAGGGACATATAGTGGAACTGTGATAGTGTGGCGGACAATCTGACACATACTGCTGCTGGCTGGGGGGTACACTAACTGACACTGGCATCAACAGTGACACTAATACCGTGATCAGTGCTTATACTATACACTGTCACTATACTAATGACACTGGCTGGGAAGGGGTTAACAACTAGGGGCAATCAAAGGATTAACTGTGTGGCTAACAATGTGTGCTGCTTTTACTTAAAGGGTAAGTTCACCTTTACAGAAAAATCTGTAAGGTGAATTTACCCAGGGTGCCCTCCTTACCCCCCCCCCCCCCAGGCCCGCTGACCTGGAGTGCAGGAATGTTCCGTGAGCCTCAGTATAGCTGCCTCAGGGGACCGGGGCTTAGAAATCCCCTTGGCATCCACGCGTCTTCTTGTCCCCTGACAGGACGGGCTACGCGGCTCCAGACTGGTCGGCGCCACCCATGTGACGGCGCCAACCAATTAGAATGCTCCAAAACGTACCGCCTGATGGGCTAAGTTTTAGAGATGCAGCTGCGGCCATTTTTAAGCCCCGGTCCCCTGAGGCGGCTTTACTGGGGCTCGCGGAAGATCCCCGCACTCTGGGTCAGCGGGACTGGGAGGGGGGGTAAGGAGGGCTTCCCTGGGAAAGTTCACCGTACAGATTTTTCTGTAAAGGTGAACTTACCCCTTAAAGTATAACTAAAGGCAACTTTTTTTTTTTAGATAGAGTAGAGAGTGATTTGAACGCTCATCAGCTGTTAGGCGCCATTCACACGTGGGCAATTTGAATTGTGGGTGGAATCACCGCGATTCTGCGCGCGATTCCGAATTTCAGCAAAACGTGGGATTCATTTGCAATGTCCTTATTTCTCAAAGACACCCCAAACACAGTGCGATCTTGTTGTGATTTGTCGCACGACAATCGTAGCAAAATCACTCAAACAAAATTGCAGGATGCTTGTCGCCCAAAAGATGTTCGCCCAAAAGAAGTTCACAATGTTTAGGGTAGCATTGAAAAATAATGGCATCACAAACATGTCCTGCATTTTGCCGTTATTCTGAATCGCGGGCAGAATCGCGTTGATTCCGCCTGCAATTCAAATTGCCCAGGTGTGAGAGGAGCCCCAATGTTTCCTGTGCCCCCCCGTTAGGGAGATTCACCCTCTCTAAAAATCTAAAATTGTGGGTTGTCCCCGGAAAAATAATTAGAGGGGAAATCTTCCAATGAGGGTCCCCGAGGAATTCCCTTAATTTGCAGGGATTACCTCTCACTTCCTGTTTTGGCTATGGGACAGGAAGTGAAGGGAAATTTCCATAATGGGACACAAATGGTGAAAATAAATCTGACAGGGGTTATAACCCTCTCTTACTTTATCCAAAATGAAAAAAAAAATAGTTTCGCCTAAAATTCTACTTAAACTATTTGGTTGTTCTGCAAAGCAGGGAGAAGAAACAGACAGATCACTGATCACAATACAGAGTTCTGTGTCTGGGCACATCCAATCAGCTGACTTCAGCCAAAATCATTGGTTGAAATCAGCTGGCAAACTAGTGCTGTGTCCAATCAGAGCACGGGTTGGCAAGAGGAAGAAAGTGAGGAGAGACACTACAAGTTTGCAGGAAATCCAGAAAGTTGTGGAAAGAGATGGCCAGCAGAAAGGCAGAACTCAGGAAAATTTTCAAGTAAGCTGACGGTATATTGGTTTGTCAAATATAACTATTATTTATATTACTATTACAATGCTGATGTGATAAAATGAACTTGTATACAGCGACCATAGAACTTATTTTTATGAAACATGTAATTAAAATGATTCAAGAGCAAATAAGAGGGGGAAAGGTAAAAAAAAAAAAAAAATAAACATGTTAAATGATCCATTTTAGATGTACCTTTGAATGGTAGGAGATATGAAAAAATGATAGTCTTACAGTGACATCTAGTGGATATTAGTAGTATTAATGAATAGACTAGCAGTATAATAATGTAGAAATATGAAACCATGTAATGAAAGGAGCGTAACCTGTCATTTTTTAAAACTTAAGGGGATTTTAATAGATTTAGTAAATGTTGGGAAAGTGCAAACTCCAGTGCAAATCACAAAAATGATTTGATATAGACTGGCTCCTGTATTATACAGAAGCCCCTTAATGGAGGAACTGAATGTTATTTGCACCATGCAATAGGTACTGAGTATCGGCATACCACACTTCACATATCGAGCGCCAGTCAGATGCCAATCTTATGTGCTGTATTTGGGAATCCAACTCCTACACTAGACTTGAGGTGGCCACTTAGCGGCACGGCCAACTTAATAGCATCACGGACACGGGCCCCTGGGCAAAGTAATGCTCTGAGGCCCCTACTAAGGAGACAGATTCCTGCTATGCGCTACATGATTATGGCAAAAAGTCGGTATGACTAAATTATGTTATGTATTGGGCGTGGTCAAGAGAGCACATTATAGGGTGGGCAGGAGGGCACATTATAGGGTAGGCAGGAGGGCACAGTACAGGGTGGGTAGGAGGACACAATATGGAGGAGCAAGAGGGCACAGTTCAGGGTGGGTTGGAGGTCCCAGTATGGGGGGGGGGGCAGGAGTGCACGGTACAGGGTGGGCAGGAGCGCACAGTACAGGGTGGGCAGGAGGGCACAGTACAGGGTGGGTAGTAACAGTAGATGGACACATTTTGTTAGCTTTGATATGTAAAGTTGCAGGAGTGCCCTGGGTCTTTTTTCTTATGTTATTAACAAATTTTGGAAAGCTGTAGCACCTGCATCTAAATTTGGCTCCTTGGTTAGTGATGTACGCATACGTGTGTACTGAAATGGGAGATCACTAGGTAATTGTTAAAGTCTTCCTTTTTAATTGTACCTACAGGTAAGCCTATAATAAGTCTTACCTGTAGGTACTGTAAATATCTCCTATACCTGTACCGTTTAGGAGATATTTACTGTATACGGCGACGCCGATGTCAGGGACGCATGCGCTCTGAAGAAATGTTTTCATTCTGCTCTGACTGTCCTATCAGTCTGCAGGACCCCCTGACCCACTGTCTGGACAGTGCTGATTGGCCCTGTGTTGATCACATGTACCCTCGCAAGAAAAAACTCCAGTAACTCTTACTTATCCGGACATATTTTGGAGGCAATGCAAGAAGAAGAGGATCAGAGAAGACAGGATAAAACAGCCTTTTTACACAATGCAGATGATTAACCCCTTAGGTACCACATTGAGTATAACAAGCATGCTTTACTGCATATACACACTGATTTTATATATATACTGGAATTTACTCAGCTACGACATTATACAAGTAATGGCGGTGATCAGGGACATATAGTGGAACAGTGATAGTGTGGCGGACAATCTGACACATACTGCTGCTGGCTGGGGGGTACACTAACTGACACTGGCATCAATAGTGACACTAATACCGTGATCAGTGCTTATACTATACACTGTCACTATACTAATGACACTGGCTGGGAAGGGGTTAACAACTAGGGGCAATCAAAGGGTTAACTGTGTGCCTAACAATGTGTGCTGCTTTTACTTATAGGGTAAGTTCACCTTTACAGAAAAATCTGTAAGGTGAATTTACCCAGGGCGCCCTCCTTACCCCCCCCCCCCCCCCCAGGCCCGCTGACCTGGAGTGCAGGAATGTTCTGTGAGCCTCAGTATAGCTGCCTCAGGGGACCGGGGCTTAGAAATCCCCTTGGCATCCACGCGTCTTCTTGTCCCCTGACAGGACGGGCTACGTGGCTCCAGACTGGTCGGCGCCACCCATGTGATGGCGCCAACCAATTAGAATGATCCAAAACGTAACGCCTGATGGGCTAAGTTTTAGAGATGCAGCTGCGGGGATTTTTAAGCCCCGGTCCCCTGAGGCGGCTTTACTGGGGCTCGCGGAAGATCCCCACACTCTGGGTCAGCGGGACTGGGAGGGGGGGGTAAGGAGGGCATCCTGGGCAAGTTCACCTTACAGATTTTTCTGTAAAGGTGAACTTACCCCTTAAAGTATAACTAAAGGCAACTTTTTTTTTTTTTAGATAGCGTAGAGAGTGATTTGAATGCTCATCAGCTGTTAGGCTCCATTCACACATGGACAATTTGAATTGTGGGTGGAATCACCGCAATTCTGCACGCGATTCCGAATTTCAGTAAAATGTGGGATTCATTTGCAATGCCCTTATTTCTCAAAGACACCCCAAACACAGTGCGATCTTGTTGTGATTTGTCGCACGACAATCGTAGCAAAATCACTCAAACAAAATTGCAGGATGCTTGTCGCCCAAAAGAAGTTCACCGCGTTTAGGATAGCATTGAGAAATAATGGCATCGCAAACATGTCCTGCATTTTGCCGCTATTCTGAATCGCGGGCAGAATCATGCTGATTCCGCCTGCAATTCAAATTGCCCAGGTGTGAATGGAGCCCAATGTTTTCTGTGGCACCCCGTTAGGGAGATTCACGCTCTCTAAATGCCCTGATTACCATTATCATTGAAAGTGAAAGTAAGTCATTGGAAATCTCCCAATGAGGGTCCCCAAGGAATTCCCTTAATTTGCAGGGATTACCTCTCACTTCCTGTTTTGGCTATGGGACAGGAAGTGAAGGGAAATTTCCATAATGGGACACAAATGGCGAAAATATCCTACTATACTTTATCCAAAATGAAAAAAAAAAATAGTTTCACCTAAAGTTCCACTTAAATTATTTGGTTGTTCTGCAAAGCAGGGAGAAGAAACAGACAGATCACTGATCACAATACAGAGTTCTGTGTCTGGGCACATCCAATCAGCTGACTTCAGCCAAAATCATTGGTTGAAATCAGCTGCCAAACTAGTGCTGTGTCCAATCAAAGCACGGGTTGGCAAGAGGAAGATAGGGAAGAGAGACACTACAAGTTTGCAGGAAATCCAGAAAGTTGTGGAAAGAGACAGCAAAAAGACAGAAATTTTTCAAGTAAGCTGACGGTATATTGGTTTGTCAAATATAACTATTATTTATATTACTATTACAATGCTGATGTGATAAAATGAACTTGTATACAGTGACCATAGAACTTATTTTTATGAAACATGTATTTAAAATGATTCAAGAGCAAATAAGAGGGGGAAAGGTAAAAAAAATAAATAAATAAAAAAAACTAAACATGTTAAATGATCCATTTTAGATGTACTTTTGAATGGTAGGAGATATGAAAAAATGATAGTCTTACAGTGACATCTAGTGGATATTAGTAGTATTAGTGAATAGACTAGCAGTATAATAATGTAGAAACATGAAACCATGTAATGAAATGAGCGTAACCTGTCATTTTTTTAAAACTTAAGAGGATTTTAATAGATTTAGTAAATGTTAGGAAAGTGCAAACTCCAGTGCAAATCACAAAAATGATTTGATATAGACTGGCTCCTGTATTATACAGAAGCCCCTTAATGGAGGAACTGAATGTTATTTGCGCCATGCAATAGGTACTGAGTATCGGCATACCACACTTCACATATCGAGCGCCAGTCAGATGCCAATCTTATGTGCTGTATTTGGGAAACCAACTCCTACACTAGACCTGAGGTGGCCACTTAGCGGCACGG
>BLSH010277203.1:734529-755418 GCA_018402905.1 Glandirana rugosa
GGGTGGGCAGGAGGGCACATTATAGGGTAGGCAGGAGGGCACAGTACAGGGTGGGTAGGAGGACACAATATGGAGGAGCAAGAGGGCACAGTTCAGGGTGGGTTGGAGGTCACAGTATGGGGGGGGGCAGGAGTGCACCGTACAGGGTGGGCAGGAGGGCACAGTACAGGGTGGGTAGTAACAGTAGATGGACACATTTTGTTAGCTTTGATATGTAAAGTTGCAGGAGTGCCCTGGGTCTTTTTTCTTATGTTATTAACAAATTTTGGAAAGCTGTAGCAGCTGCATCTAAATTTGGCTCCTTGGTTAGTGATGTACGCATACGTGTGTACTGAAATGGGAGATCACTAGGTAATTGTTAAAGTCTTCCTTTTTAATTGTATATACGTCTTACCTGTAGGTACTGTAAATATCCCCTATACCTGTACCGTTTAGGAGATATTTACTGTATACGGCGACGCCGATGTCATGGACGCATGCACTCTGAAGAAATGTTTTTATTCTGCTCTGACTGTCCTATCAGTCTGCAGGACCCCCTGACCCACTGTCTGGACAGGGCTGATTGGCCCTGTGTTGATCACATGTACCCTCCCAAGAAAAAACTCCAGTAACTCTTACTTATCCGGACATATTTTGGAGGCAATGCAAGAAGAAGAGGATCAGAGAAGACAGGATAAAACAGCCTTTTTACACAATGCAGATGATTAACCCCGTAGGTATAATATTGAGTATAACAAGCATGCTTTACTGCATATACACACTGATTTTACTGCTGTGGGTTTAGTAAGTAACACTTTAAATGCAAAAGCAAACATGTATTATGTTGCAGCTTACTAATTCTTAGGTTGGTGGCTGCATTTGTTTTCTTTTTACGTTTTCCCTTTAGTTTCACCTGGTGATCCAGTCAGTAAGTCTGTTATTTTTCAACTTCCTTTACCAGTGCAAGCTGTCCAGCAAAAGTGGCAGTTGGAGGGTTGAAACAAAACCAATTAACACTGGCAGGGGTGCTTAAAATGATCAGCTTTTATTTATGTATGTAAAATATTTAAGTAATTTAAATAAAAGTATTTAAATAAGTGATCTTGCTTAGTAAAGAAAAAGTAAAAACAGCAAGATCACCTGTCAGTGTTTACAAAAGAGAGATCCCTTCCCTGAATGACGGAGCTGATCAGCGGTTCCCAACGATTAATCATTGCTGATCAGCTTGTGCTGTAACAAATCATAGCACAGCCATGGCGGCGGATGCCCGTACATGTGCCCCCTACCTGGAAGTGCTGATCACTTACCAGCTACAGGATGCAGCACAGAGCGGCCACCCTGCAGCAGTATATCTGTGGGGGCCAGTTGGAAAGTGGTTAACCAATTGACTGCATTATTTAAACTGCCAATTGCACGGCCATGTAACACTGTATCAAAAAAAATAAATATATATATATTTTTTTCCCCGCAAATAGAGCTTTCTTTTGGTGGTATTTGATCACTGCTGCATTTTTTTTTTCTGCTATAAACAAAAAAGTTTGACAATTTTGATAAAAAAAATATATATATATATATTTTTTTTTTACTTTCTGCTATAAAAATATATCCAATAAAAACATCTGATTTCTTCATAAATTTAGGCCAATATGTATTCAGCTACATATTTTTGGTAAAAAAAAAATCCCAATAAGGGTTTATTGATTGGTTTGCGCAAAGGTTATAGCGTCTACAAACTATGCGATATACTGGAATTTGTATTTATTTTTTTCTAGTAATGGCGGCGAGCAGCGAGTTATAGAGGGAATACAATATTGCGGCGGACCATCGGACACTAACTGATTGTTTTGACAATTTTTGGGAACCGGTGACACTGATACAGTGATCAGAGCTAAAAATATGCACTGTCACTGTACTAATGACAGTAGCTGGGAAGGGGTTAAACATCTAGGGCAGTCAAAGGGTTAAATGTGTGCCTAGCCAGTGTTTTGGTGTACTGTCCCTTTCACTAAGGGAAGTAATGCATTTTTTGCCTGTTTTGTGGGGAAAGAAAATCCATTATTTCCTGGCTGACAGGGCAGAGCTCTGCCTTGTTTAGATAGTCATGGCTCTGTCCTGTGTGTCTTCCCGGCGATTGGCGGGTGCCGGTGGTCATCCATTGGCATCTGTTGTGTTTAATCACAACACAGCCGGGTCGCCGGTGGCATGTGCATGTGCCCCCTAACTGGAAGTGCCGAATCACATACCTAGTACATGATCTGGCACAGGAGAGCCACCTTGCCACCGTATATGGTACTATTTCTGTCATCTGCTGTTCCTGTGAGCTCTGACAGCCATCTTTTAAAGTGGAAGATAAGACTAACTATAATTATTTTTAAAGCGGAACTAAGCCTTCCTATCGTTTTCAACCAAGGAAGCTGCCACCTTGGAAGGGAAGAGCTGGAGCGTACATCACCATGCATGCATGTGGCCATTTTGGATGTGGGCATGTGCAGAGATCTCTGTGTACAATGCTGTTTTTAACTTTTGGATCCTGTAAATGAAATTTTAATAAAAGAGAAGGGCAATTTGGGACTTTGAATGAAGCACACGGCTATGAGGTGATGAAAACAATCAATATAAAATATCTTGTTTATTGGTACATATACACGTTGAGTCATAACAACATACCGTGAATAAATGGTATTGCTCATAAGTAACACATAGTACGTGTATATACATACATATTGCTGCACCACCGTGGTGTGGGTGGTGTAGGTTAGTGATCTAAACCTCTAGGATCATGATTGTAAAAGCAAGTAATTGATCAAATGGTAGTAATAGCGTAGCATCAAAATCTACGCATTTCGTGGGTTCTTTCCACTCATCACATGCTGATGCAGGGTACATATACTTGTATCTGCAATGAAGTGCATATATATGTAGTCTGATGCATCCATCAATATATTTTTTATATTACTTAGAGAGGTCTAGGTCACTAACCTACACCACCCACAGCATGGTGCGGTGATAAGTATGTATATACATGTACTACGTGTTACTTATGAGCAATACCATTTATTCACTGTATGTTGTTATGACTCAACGTGTATATGTACCAATAAACAAGATATTTTATATTGATTGTTTTCATCACCTCATAGCCGTGTGCTTCATTTAAAGTCCCAAATTGCCCTTCTCTTTTATTTTATGAGCAATACTATTTATTCACTGTATGTTGTTATGACTCAACATGTGTATATGTACTAATAAACAGCATATTTTATGGTTGAATATGTTTTTATTTAAGAATAACATAGAAGGTACATAAGTACAGGTAATGCTTAAGAGTATATATAAGTTGTTTGGCGAGGAGCCAAGCCGATGAAACATATACATACAGACTGAACAACAAAAAGAAATATAAACACAAGAATGCAGGAGCAGTCTGCGGAATAATGATATGTAAGGCATCAAACTGAGCAGTCCAAATTAATTAGTGAGATGGAGTTTTCTTCTGAAAAAAAGGGGAAAAAGAAGGAAAATAGGAAAAAGGATGGAAGAAAAAGAAAAGAGGAGTGCAGCAAAACTGAAACAAGAGAAAAGAGTAGGGAGAGAGGAGTAAGAAGAAAAAAGAGATTGAAGGAAAGGGGAGACAAGGGACGGGGTGGCGAACCCCCTCAGCAATTCCATGCACCCCATTGCCACCGCCCATAAGAGGCGAGAGGTAGCACTTACTTGGTGAATATTAGCAAAAGGTATAACATTACGTATGCCGTTAAATGGAGGATTCATGACTACACTCGCAATTTCAGTTCAGGGGAAGAGGAGTATTCCATCCAGATTGTCCACAATAATTTAAATTTATCCCATGTGTCTTTTTCTTGGGCATCAAATTCTTCCATTAGCATAATATCGTTCATCTCAGCAACCCATTTGGAAAAGGGGGGAGTGGTTCGGACCTTCCAAAATTTGGAAATGATCTGTCTCCCTGCTGTAAGAAAGAATCGCAGTAATTTCGACTTTTGCGATTTAATCGAACCTGGGAGAATAGATAGTAAGGCTATATGTGGGCTAGGGACTAAAAGGTCATTGTATAAGTCCGTGTATGTCTGAAATATTTGGGCCCAGAAGGTGTTAATGAGGGAGCATTCCCACCAAATATGGAGGAAGGTTCCTCGTTCCCTATTACATCGCCAACAGATATCAGAGGAGTTGGGAAAGAAGTGACACACCTTGGTGGGCACATAGTACCACCTAGCTATTACCTTATAATTCTTTTCTTGAGCGTAGCTGGAGACCGAGGATTTGTGCGTGAATAAGAAAGCTTTTTGCCAGTCCAGATCAGATATCTCAGTTCCCAGCGACTCAGACCAAATCCTAGTGTACTTAGGGAGGGTGTCGTTAAGGTTGGTTTGAATGATTTTGTATATATCAGATAGTGTATGGCGAGCAGCTTCGGGCAAGGAACATAAGTGTTCATAGTTCGTGAGTGGTCTGTGAATTTGTTTGGTAATATGTAGGAGTCTAGAGTCGAGATGCAGTTTAGTCAGCCATGGAATCTGAGCTGTCTCCGTCAAGGGACCCGTCACAAAGGACCCCGTAGAGCGATGAACGAACTGACGGGCCGTGGGCCAAGTAAGCCTGTCATAAGCTGCAAATCTCTGCATACCTCTGTTGTCAGTCATCGCAGGATGATCAAACAAGGGAGAAAGAGGGCCCTGTTCTGTGGATAGAACGTATTTGTCTCGTCTCTTATACCACATCTGTAGAGCAGATATCGTTAAGGGAGAGATAGTACTCAACTTCTTGTATTGCTGGGAGTAACCCCAAAGGAGGGTCCTGAGGTCTAAGGGTGACATGTCTTGTTCTACCGATACTGCAAGTTAAGTCGTCGGTCGAGGGAACCACTCCAGAATCCGAGAGAAAACTGAAGCCGCCTGGTATAGTTCAAAATCTGGGAGCCCCAGGCTTCCCTTCAGCTTAGATTGGCAAAGGAGCTGATGTTTGAGTCTGGAGTGTTTCCCCTGCCAAACGTATTTAATGGATAGCGATCTGAGTGTATGAAAAAATGACGTTGGTAGGGTGATGGGGAGCGTCTGAAACAAATATAGGAATTTCGGGAGGACGTCCATTTTCAAAACATTTATGCGACCAAACCAGGAGAGGTTTAAGTCGGATGTGACTCTAGCAAACGTCTTGTTTTAGTTAAAAGAGGGCCATTATTAAGGGAGTAAATATCTGTGAAATAAGTCGGGATAGCAGTCCCCAAGTACGTAATCGCCCTCGGTTTCCATTGAAACTGGTAGTCTGCTTGAGTCGCAGCACAGTCTCCTCAGCATCTGAAAAAAATGTCTACTCGCTGCATTTTGCATGCGAGCAGATTATTTTCTGGAATGACCTATGGGGGTCAGTATAGTAATAACAGGGGAAAAAAACAGCATGGTAGGAGGGTGTATGAGGGCCATAAAAAACAAAACAAAAAAAAAACAGACCTCATCCACCAGGGGGTGTGTATCCGACCAGAAACAGTAAACTCAACAGGAGTAGGTATGTAAAACTTGAACCAAAACCAGTTATCATGAAAAAGTAAGCCTCAGCTTAATATCCCGCCATGTTTAGCAAGGCAATAGTGAGTGTTCGAAGGGATACCATGTTGCATTCAACCTTCAGAGTCTTTGGACATTTTGGAACGGGATCTTTTCTTCTTTCCTTGAGCTTGGTTGCCATCCATGATCAATTGGCAGTCCAGCGTTAGGAGCTAATAATGGCCAATCCGGAATGGAGACCTGAGGTAGTTCAAAAGTTCCAAGCAGGTTAGGGAGATCACCCAGGGTGCGAAGTCACCGATTTGCCTTCATGAGAGACAGCCAGCTGGAAGGGAAATCCCCAACGATACTTAATTTGCTTCTCAGTAAGCAATGAGGTCAAGGGTTTCAACGCCCTTCGCATATCAAGAGTTAGTTTAGATAGATCTGGAAGGAGAATGATTCTAGAGTCATTAAATTGGATGCTATCCTGGGCATGGGCAGCTTTCATGATGTCTGCTTTTACTGCATAGAAGTGTACCCTGCAAATGACATCTCTAGGATAATCTGGGTTTGGGTTCTGTGGTCCCAGGGCTCTGTGCACTCTGTCCAGTTCCAGCGGGTCGTCCTTAGGCCGCTGTAAGAGCTCATTAAAGATGGCTTTAGTCGCAGATGATAAATCCGCGGGTAATACTGTCTCTGGTAGGCCCCATATACGAATATTATTCCTGTGGGCCTTATTCTCTTGGTCGTCCTGGCGGAGGATGAGCTGCTGGATTTGGGTAGTGTTCAGTACCGCTTCATGAGTATTAACTGCTGCAATCGTGTCGTCTAATGTATGCTCTATGTCTTCTAGCCTCCCTGTGACATCTCTGCGGAGCTCAGATATCTCCTGTTTATATGAGGATTCCAGCCTCCGCATGTAGGCTTCAAAATCATGGTGGGTAGGGAGCGCCTTTATATAGGCCTCCATGTCCCATGTGGAGCCTGAGCGCTGGGAATCCGGGGAGTGACATCCTGATCTCAGGGATCCCTGCTCTGAGTCTGGTGGGGATCGGGCTCCCTGCCTGGTTCTCATCTGTGATGAGGAAGGAGGGGGACTCACCCGTTGTGGAGGCTGATGGCGTTCAACAGGCTGGGACGACGCCATCTTGGAAGGGGAGACCCCGCTCTGAGAAGCGTTTGTGCGGGTGAAGAATCTGCCGATTTCTCCGGCTGGTTGATGCTTTGGCGTCTTGTGCGAGTCCCCCTTGTCTTCCCCCCTCATAGCAGAGCGGTTTTAAGGCGATCAGTGCGGGAGCCGAGGAGAGATGCGACCGCTCACTCCATACGCCAGGCCACGCCCCTCAACAGCATATTTTATATTGATTTTTTTCATCACCTCATAGCCGTGTGCTTCATTCAAAGTCCCAAATTTCCTTCCTCTTTTATCTGAATCAGGGATGGAGGCATATGACTTTACCTGGTCACTGCCTCATTTAAAGTCCCACATATCCCCCCTTCTCAACCTGCAATTGTAATAAATTAGATATTTAATCTTCAGTATTTTCACTATGGAGAGGGTGTTTACTCTTTGCATGTCTCTTTGCATGTCTGGTTGGAACCTACTGTGAGCCTGAGACATATACTGGAGAGCGAATGAGTTACCCATTGGGATAAACCTGGACGGTTGGAGTTAGAGAGTGAGGGGGTGACTTATCGTGGCAAGCCTGGATGGTTGCAGCAACCAGAGGGATATTCAATATCACGCTGTTCTTAATCGCTCTATAATTTGAGAGTCAAGCTAATCTGGTAAGCTCCCATTGAGCACTGTCTGTGTGGTGAAGCACCTGCATGAATAAGAGTTAGAGGTTGTAACCCTAAAAAAAAAAAAAAAAAAAAAAAAAAAAGAAAAGATAGATCTGGTTCCCTTATACAGTGCATTGAAAAAGTATTCACACCCCTTGAAATTTCCCACATTTTGCCATGTTACTACCAAAAACGTAAATGTATTTTATTGGGATTTTATGTGATAGACCAACACAAAGTGGCACATAATTGTGAAGTGGAAGGAAAGTGATAAATGGTTTTCAATTTTTTTCACAAATAAATATGTGAAAAGTGTGCATTTATATTCAGTCCCCCTGAGTTAAAACTTTGTAGAACCACCTTTCACTGCAATTACAGCTGCAAGTCTTTTTGGGGATGTCTCTACCAGCTTTGCACATCTAGAGAGTGACATTTTTGCCCATTCTTTGCAAAATAGCTCAAGCTCTGTCAGATTGGACGGAGAGCGTCTGTGAACAGCAATATTCAAGTCTTGCCACAGATTCTCAATTGGATTTAGGTCTGGACTTTGACTGGGCCATTCTAACACATGACTATGCTTTGATCTAAACCATTCCATTGAAGCTCTGGCTGTATGTTTAGGGTTGTTGTCCTGCTGGAAGGTGAACCTCCACCCAAGTCTCAAGTCTTTTGAAGACACTAACAGGTTTTCTTCTAAGATTGCCCTGTATTTGGTTCCAACCATCTTCCCATCAATTCTGACCAGCTTCCCTGTCCCTGCTGAAGAAAAGTATCCCCACAACATGATGCTGCCACCACCATGTTTCACGGTGGGGATGGTGTGTTCAGGGTGATGTGCAGTGTTAGTTTTTCACCACACATATGGTTTTGCTTTTAGGCTAAAAAGTTTAAGTTTGTTCTCTTCTGACCAGAACACCTTCTTTCACATTTGCTGTGTCCCTCACCATGGCTTCTCACAAACTGCAAACGGGACTTCATATGCCTTTCTTTCAACAATGGTTTTCTTCTTGCCACTCTTCCATAAAGGTCAGATTTGTGGGGTGCATGACTAATAGTTGTCCTATGGACAGATTCTCCCACCCGAGCTGTGGATTCTCTGCACCTCCTCCAGAGTTACCATGGGCCTCTTGGCTGCTTCTCTGATTAATGCTCTACTTGCCTGGCTAGTCAGTTTATGTAGACGGCCATGTCTTGGTAAGTTTGTAGTTGTGCCATACTCTTTCCATTTTCGGATGATGGATTGAACAATGCTCCGTGAGATGTTCAAAGCTTGGAATATTTTTTTATAACCCAACCCTGTTTTAAACTTCTCTACAACTTTATCCCTGACCTGTCTGGTGTGTTGCTTGGCCCTCGTGATGCTGTTTGTTCATTAAGGTTCTCTAACAAATCTCTGAGGGCTTCACAGAACAGCTGTATTTATACTGAGATTAAATTACACACAGGTGGACTCTATTTACTAATTGGGTGACTTCTGAAGGCAATTGGTTCCACTAGATTTTAGTTAGGGGTGTCAGAGTAAAGGGGGCTGAATAGAAGTGCACGCCACACTTTTCACATATTTATTTGTAAAACATTTTGAAAACCATTTATCATTTTCCTTCCACTTCACAATTATGTGCCGCTTTGTGTTGATCTAACACATAAAATCGAAATAAAATACTTTTACATTTTTGGCTGTAACATCACAAAATGTGGAAAATTTCAAGGGGTATGAATACTTTTTCAAGGCACTTTAGCAAGTTAAACTAATCTGTCTAATCCAGGCTTTCTCAACCAGGGTTCTTCCAGAGGTTGCTAGGGATTCCTTGAGCATTGATCTATTTCTACCTCTCAGATAAATTCCCAATGACATCATTGATCTTTTTAGCTATCTGTAAGGGGTAATTCTTCTCAATGACTACAAGTGTAAGGAGCATTCTTCCCATTGACCATCACACAAATGTATCATGAGTTGTAGATTTTTAATTTTAAGCAGGGGTTCCCCGAGACCAGAGAATTATTTCAAGGGTTCCTCGGTGTTGAAAAGGTTGAGAAAGGCTGGTCTAATCTGTCCCTTTCTATGCTGTAAAATACCTGGTTGACCCTGCCTGTTTTTGTGTCCCCTTTAGTGTGCTGACCACAGTAATCATGGCTGCTGATCCCTGATTACACTGGTCACTTTACATGCTTCTGTCATCCCACTGCTCCCCTCTCTCGCACCTCCACCCCCTCCCTCCCTGCCTGTCAGCTCCTGTGTGTGAGCGATTTCTTCTCCGCTATAAGTAGCTGGCAGTAAAGTCAAAGAAGGATTACTGCTAGCCCCTAAATACCTTATTTCAGATTCTTTCTGTTTGGTCACATGACCTCCGGCTGCTCTGTACAGAGGGGCTGGAGGTAATCTTTCTTTGACTTTACAACCATTGCTGACATTTGAGAAGAATTTTGGAGCTGGCATTTTTTTCATTCACTTGGATCTGAGACTTCTTCTATATGAACTTTTTTACATATGTTTATTTTCACTTTTTAAATGATGCTGATGTTTTTTGATTTGACATAATTACGTTGAAGAGGTAATATCTGGCTTTGCACGTGCATGCAAGAAGGATTGTTTTTCTTTTTTTTCCCCCTGTTTTTTTATATTCACATATTTATATTCGCACAGGATATACTACAAATATTGCACTTATGCATCTTTGTTTACTTTGAAGAGGTAATATCTGGTTTTACACTTGCATGCGAAAGGTTTATTTTTCCTCTTTTTTATATTCACATATTTGTTAGTGCAGGAAATGCTACAAATATTGCGTATACGTGATTTTTTATTGATGCACTGCACTGTTTGTGAATAAACTGCTATCTTGGCCTCTGATCATGATGGCAGCCACAATTTGCCGTGATGCTGCACATGTGATCAGTTATGACATCAGCCATTTGATGATTTGACAGTTTGGTTGAGAGCACAAGCAATGTGACAGTTACATTCCCGGCATGCTCCCAACACTGTTTTTTGAAACTGTTAAATCTATGGGTTTAGTTCTGCTTTAAAAAAGTCAGGAAGTAGCTGCTGCAGGGGAGAGGTAAGAGTGCCAACAACAGAGGGGCAATGGGAGCTGGGAATTCAAAGCTGTTGTCAAGCACTCCCTTACATAAGGAAGCCAGACCTGCTGTATCACAAAAGCTCACTTAAAGAGGGATGTAAACCTGAAAAAAAACATTTTTACTGACACTTCTACCTTGTACAGGAGAGGATATCATGTCATCTGTGCCCATTTTTGCCACGACGAGTTAATCCAACTCTCAGTAATCCCCTTATCTTTATTCAATAACAGAAAGAACGACTTTAGGGAGAAATAGGAGTAATTTCATCCCGGACTGTGTGAGTGACAGGTAATTTCTTTATCTCCTGCACGGAGCATACAAAGCTTCACACTCCCCCCTCCCATCTACTCCAGCTCTCAGTATAGAACTGGGTGGGGAGTCTTGTGACATCACAACTCCACCAACTGAGCTCCAGCAAAGAGAGACACCCACTGATTACAGTGTTTTGCAAGGCTGCTACTGCTGAAAGGCGTGACATTTGCAAGGTAGGGATATATGCTGGAAGGCCTGCATGTACAATCATATACATTAATACTGTGCCATTCATTTATACTGGGTGGGTTTACATCCACTTTAAGCAGATTGAAAAAAGGTTTTAAACATTTTTTTTATTATTATACACAGCCTATGCAACATAGGTAGGAGGAGGGGGAGGCAGCATTTTTAAGCATACTTATAGTTAGCCTTTGCTAGCACTTTAACCAGGGAAGACATTATCTTGCCCCACCTCCTCAGCCCCAGTTGAGCATCAGATGCAATTCGCAATTCCGCACAAAATTAGTGCATTTGCAAAATGTTGTGATTGTGGTAACTTCCGTCTGTGCAAACTGATTTAGAGGAATATTTAAAAAATTGTAAATGTGATATTCACCAAACATTCGCTGCAGTTAATTCAATCGCTGTAATTTAAAACACTTGCACCAGGATAAACATGTTCTGAATGCTTGGTGAATATCATATTCACTGATTTAGAAATATGCCCATTGATCCTAAGCAGCACAGTGGTGTAGTGTATAGCACTTTTGCCTAGCAGCAAAAGGGTCGCTGGTTCAAATCCCAACCACGACACTACCTGCCTGGAGTTTGCATGTTCTCTCTGTGTCTGCGTGGGTTTCCTCCGCGTACTCTGGTTTCCTCCCACAATCCACAGACATGCTGTAGGTAAATTAGATCCTGTCTAAATTGTCCCTAGTATGTATGAATGTGAGTTAGGGACCCTAGATTGTAAACTCCTTGAGGGTAGGGACTGATGTGAATGTACAATATATATGTAAAGCGCTGCGTAAATTGACAGCGCTATATAAGTATCATAAATAAAAATTTTGCATTTACAGTTTTACAAAAGCAGATATTTTTTTTTCTCGTGTGTTGTGATGCAACCTCAATGGCTTTCAGCTTAACAATTCTGCTGTTACTTATGTGATATCCTTTTTGTCAAGACTGTTAATTATATTTTGGATAAATACACGGGACTGCACTGATTTATATAAACATTGTGCTGGTAAAAATTACAGAGAAATAAATTGAAGTAAAATTTCTCTCTTTTGGACAATACCTCTTTTTGCAGAATCCAATATATTCAAAAGACTAAATGGATAAATGCTGTGGATCTTTAATTACAATTACTCTATCAACCCAATTTTTGCATTCACATGCCTAATAATGGACTTGTAAAGAGCCGCTTGCCTGTAGGATTCTAATTGAAGTTTAGTGACTCTTTCTTCTTTTGTATCATGACATCTACAAACCTGAATTCATCTACGTATTTTTTTTTTTAAGCCTCACATGTTTGATTATTTGCTTCTTATCTTTGTTGCTTAGTTGCCTACGTAAGTTCAAAAGAGATAACAAGATTTTTGTAAAATGCTGCATTTTTTATTATTGGTTTATGGCTATTCCTTTAAAAAGAAAATGTAATGGCATATTTATACTGTAATAGTATGATCCCATAACATGCCGCAAATAAATATTGATCCAAATGCCATACCTCTATCCTTTTTGTGGGCCAGGGACTTAGAATGCGCTGAAGCGAAAGCATCAATAAAACAACCAGGCAACAATGAAGAAGGGTCCACATATGACACTTCTCGTGTTGTGGAGCATTTAATGCAAGTACAAATCAACTATCAGCATTGAAAGCTTTGCTATGTTTCACGCCTCAGTTTTCCTAATTGTATTGTATGTTGGTAGAGATGTCATAGAATTAAATAGGCAATTCAACTAATCTACTCCTAAAAAGTTCAGGCACCAACATATGGTCTGTGGCCCTATATGATTTGATAAAGGGCCACACCCAAAATGCGTTATCAGTATTACAGCCTGCTGACAACTTTCCATCTGCTATATAACTGCATCTTTGTTCCATCCCAAGCCTTTTTGTGGTGAGTCGGTTCAACGTCGCTCTGTGTTGGTGACGTCACATCCAGCGCGCCACCCGACCACACCAGTTGCGGTTTGGAGTCCAATGTCTTGTCCATTGGGGGCCTCTCCACAACACTGACCCATACTGTTTTTTTCCAGTGGTCTGTCATCTCTTCTATTGGGTGGATGCCCATGCGACATCTGGCACCTATACACCTTTTGGTTGCCCCCAGCACCGGCCTTGCTATGCCCAAGTCAGCCTGCCAAGATTTGGGTGAGATTGAGGTTCAGTATCAAGAATGATGTTTAACATTGATTGCCTGTCAGCCATGTTTTAACCCTTACCATTCTTGGAATACTTTGATTTTACAAAAAATCTTTTTGCACAAACCATGGCATAGACATTTTTATGACTTCTCTGAGGCAGGAATGCAGGTTCCTGGTAGTGATTTAAATAGCACGATTCAAATGTGAAATAGAGCATGGTTCACATGTGGCACGATTTGGCTGCAATTATTGCACAACAAAATGTGTGAGAATTGCAGCAAACTGCAGGTCTAAAATTTGGTCCTTTGGAATGACAATTGCGCATAGTGCAGCCCATTTAAGTGAATAGGCTGCCCTATGCATAATTGTCATTCCAATGAGGCTCAGGGACCAAACTTTACACCCACATTTTGGCATAATTTGTTGTGCAAAAATTGCAGCAAAATCGCGCCACGTTTGGGGATATATATGGCACCCAAACCCGCGTCATTTGGTTTGCTCCACTTCTGCTCGCTATTCCAAATTGTCCATATGTAAAAGGGGTCTTGGATTTACCAAAACCCAGTAATGCGAGGGCCTACCTCATCAATCAATTCAGTCTGTGAGCTCCGATTCACACTGGTACCCTGCGGGAACCCTGCGAATCCACTGCGGGTTCCCGCATTGCACCCGACTTGCACGGCAGTTCACACTGCCATATGCAAACTCAGGGGATTGTCAATACATTGTTAATGACACCCCCTTTTCAGCTCGCATATCGCAGTGCGATCTGACAGTTCGGACATGAATCGGACCACATAGGTGTGAACACCCATGCGATCGGATTCTGCAAGAAAGGGTCCTGTACGCTTTGAGTCCGAATGTGATGCGATTTCAGCCATACTATCTGTATGGCTGAAATTGCATCACACGGACATTGCATGTGATTTGCACTGCAGTGCGGTGTGAATCACATGCGATATCGCACATCGCGCCTGTGTGAACCGGGACTAACTTTTCAGGCAGGCCTTTGCCTGAATACAGTAATTCCTAGAGACACTTTTCATTGTATCAAATGATTTTGAATCCAATAAAATGTATCAAAATAAAACATGCTTCAGAATTTTATATTGAGTTGTAGTTGCCTACTTAGGACATCTAGTGGTGCCACAGATAAATTGCATCCCCATTAGTTATACATGATTTTCTATTTACTTCCTCACACAGTAGTATATACATGTTTTATAAAAATGTCTCAATTATAGAAGGAGTTATACAAGTTGTTGAAAGTTTAATCAATACCTAGACTGCAAATGTGTATTACATACTAAACAGGGCTTCTAAGATCAATTCACAGGTCTGGATTGAGGGGCACCTGTTAAATTTATTTTTTTGGTCTTCAATTATTAATTTACATTTTTGACCCCTTGACAGGTTTCAGGTTATCAGTGTTCTGCTTATGATAGCCATCAGCAGTTTACGACGGCTAATTAAAGTGGTTTTAACACTTTAAGGTTTGTCACTTTAATGCATTCTCTACATTAAAGGTGAAAAACCTTTTGTGCTGCAGCAGCCCCCAAACCCCCCATTTTGCTTACCTGAGCCTGATCCGATCCAGTGATGTGCACGGGAGCAGCAGCTCCCACCACTGTGTCCCTCCTTATTGGACAGATTGACAGCAGCAGGCGCCATTGGCTCCCACTGCTGTCAATCAAAAGCTGTGACACAGGAGCAGGGGCCGGGGCCAAGTCCCACTGTCTTTGTCAATGGAGGAGGGGCCTGGAGGGCCTGCGGGGGACCCCAGAAGAATAGGAACCATTGCACAGAGCAGGTAATACCATGTTTGCTATTAAAGCCTTGTTTTTAAAAAAAAATAAATAAAAAACACTTATTGTTCTTTAAGACTTTGCAGGCTCTGGGCCAAAAAGTTTCTATTTCACTTGAGCTGGAAATACTTTGCTTAATAATGCTCTGGCTTATTGCTGATAACATCGGTTTATTAGCCTTCTGGTGTGTTCATTACTGGCTGTGGAGATGCACCCTGCCTATGTGGCTAGAAGTCTGCTCTGTGTCTGTTTTCTAGAAAAAACTGTCACTGCTTGCTTGTTAATGTAAAAGTTTTGGGACTCTCAGACCTCATTATCACAGGGGGTAGCAGAACTGCTTAAGGGAACCTCTCCCCAGGGTCCATGTTATGGAATCTGTTTTTCAGGGGACAATTACTTGAAAAATGTTCTGTACTGTCACAGCAAAAACACAGAAACTGTGCTCAGTGTTCTCCTCTCAAGGAGTTTTATCTGGTTCATTTCCATAAATTCTGCAACAGGAGGTGAGACCAGCATATTCTACAGACTGGAAGCTGGGCATATTCATGTTGCATTTGCATTCCTGATCCCTACCTTGAAAATGAATGTACACTTAGGACATCAGATCATCTAGGAAGGAAAGAATAACAACCCAGCTAGCCTTTGTTTTATTTGTTCTGACAGGCATTGCCAGAAAAAAAGCCACAAATGCATCATTATTTGATGGAAGTTGAGAAAGGGTCATGCCAAAACATTTTGGGATACTTTTTCCAGCTGTATGATATTTAAGGCATTAGAAGAGGTTAAACCAGGTTTATTAAATAGTTTCTTAAAACAGAAGGGAAATACAGAGAGATCAAATAGGAGTAATGAGATTGCAGGCCACACCCACCTCCCCCTTGGTCCTTCCCACTTCTAGCTTCCTCCACTGCCCCTGACACTCTAGGTTCACTCATTTTGGTGCAAATTAGCAAGTCTTGACACTTTAACCGCTTGCCGACCGCTGGTCGGCAATTGACGGCGACAGAGTGGCTCTGTAAGGCAAAACGCCGTCATATGACGGCGGCTGCCAGATCGCGCACAGTGAGCGCGCGCGCTCACTGTGTCTGGGGAGGGCCAGGGAGCGGGTGCGGTGGATTCGATTTCCGCCGGCCACCTGCGATGCCCCCCCGGGGTGAAAGAACGGAGGTCCGTGTAAGTAAACACGGACCTCCGTTCTGTGAGGGGGGAAGGACTGTGATCACAGCCTTCCTTTACATGGAAGCTGTGATCACTTCCCTTCTCCTGTTAGGGCAGCCCCCATACAGTAAGAACACGCCCAGGGAACACAGTTAACCCTTAGAGCGCCCCCTGCAGGTTAACCCCTTCACTGCCAATGTCATTTACACAGTAATCAGCGCATTTTTATAGCACTGATCGCTGTATAAATGCCAATGGTCCCAAAAAAGTATCAAAATGTTCCGACATGTCCGCCCTAATATCGCAGTACCGCTAAAAATCCCAGATCACAGCCATTACTAGTAAAAAAATAAATAAATAAATAAAAACCCCAGAAATGAATTCTCATCATCCGTAAACGCGACCACTTTTGCGCAAACCAATCAATATACTCCGATTGCGATTTTTTTAATCACAAATATGAGGAAGAATATAAATTGGCCAAAACTGGATTTGTATTTTAGCAAAAAATAAGAAATTTGGGTTTGTTTGCAAAATTGTCGCTCTTCTTTTGTTTATAGCGGCGATTAGAAATGACGCAGCAGTGATCAAATACCACCAAAAGAAAGCTCTATTTGTGGGAAAAAAAGGACGCAAATTTAGTTTGGGTACAACGTCACTCGACCACGCAATTTTCAGTTAAAGCGACGCAGTGCCGAATCGCAAAAAGGGCTCTGGTCCTAAAGTGTGAAATCCTTCCGGGGCTGAAGTGGTTAATAGTAATAGAGACCACAACAATATTTACGTTTCAAAGAATTTACTTATAAAAGCTATTGCTATAGCTCACAGAGTTAAACTTGTTTCTTAAAGCAACAGTAGACAACTTGTTTGATAAACAAAGAATATCAAATTGACAATTCTGATACACACTTTCATGAAGAACAGATAAATGAACAAATATATTCACCACTCCTTATTAACTATTTGATAACAAAATAAAGGAAATATATATATATATATATATATATATATATATATATTTAAAATCCTGATCTGATGGTCAAAAAGGGTGATGTGACAAATAAGATGTAGATAAATACAATACATAAAGATAGAGTAAGAACATTAGGAAAACCCTCCAAAGGAAGGGACTTTAAGGCATATACGGACAAGTTACAAAGGGACACCATCACTAATAAAAAACTCAAGTATTTATTAACAATGAGGATAAAAGTGCCTAAATCAGGCACAGACTGGACAGATATGTGCAAAATGGTTAGAGAAAATTACAATACATGACATAACATGGACTAGGCAGATATATGTGTTAAAGATAGAGTAAAGGACTCACTGTATTATTATATCAATTTAAGCGAATGACCCTCCGATATATTATATACTGCTTAATTGGGCTTAACCAAGGTTATTATAACTTTATAATATGTAACTATATAATAATACTGTATGCCAACCCAAATATCATTAATCAACAACAATGGTTTAACTGAATTATCCTGTTGTAGTTGAGAGAGTTAATTTGAAGAATCTACTTTGAATTTGGTCAAGCGAGAAATGGTCACTGCAATGACAAGGACCCTGATGTTACAGTTCAGTCTAATCTTCTGCCAGCTTTAAATAATTCCAAAGTTAGGTACCTGTATAACTGTGTCCACTGATCCTTGGGATAGGGCACAAATAGGCAAGCTTGAATAAACTTTAGAAGAAATCCTTGGTAGTGATTACTGACTCCAGGATATCCTATCTGTTAAAGGTGGGTCTGTGCACAGGTTATTTTATATCACTAGGAAAGCTGAGTCTGTACTAAGAGAAGAGATATAGAAACAACTAAGTATATTCAGGGGGTAGGCTTCTGCCTGCTCACCACACAGATCAGTTGATCACAGAAAGCGGTCCGGCTGTTCAGGCTGTGCTGATGACGCTGAAACTGATGGTATCTGCTTGCTCTTTGCTTTGGGGAACACAGCTTCCTCTGCTCTCTCTGCAGTTCTCTCCTGATCGACCGTTGCTCACTCTGCAGATGCCGCTGAATCGGGAAAAAACTCAGGTGCTGGTTCGTTGGTTCTGCTGGTCACTCACTGGAACTAGGCAACACTGCAGCTCGCTGGATTACTGTGTAAAGTCAGCCTGCTGGATTACTTGTCTTAGGCCACAGGCTGAAATCCTGCTGGAAAATACACAGGTCTCCCCTGATCGATCACGCCGTCCAAAGAGACTGGAGCTGACTCCTCCCTCCACTTAAATAGGTTCTCCCACAAAGCATCATTCCCTCAAAGAGCCTTTCCTGCAGTACAGAATCCTGGGAAATGGAGTCCTTACACTGTAGAATCCAAGGGTAAATTTCCTCTGTAGCACTACAAGTCCCACAAGCAGTACTTCTCACATGACTGATTCTGTTCAGCAGTTTCAGCACTAGAGGGGAACCTCCACAACATTAATAAACATAAAATGTCCTCATGCTAAAGGAGCACTATATGACTCCTTGCTAAAATTGGATTCAAGCAAAATTACGTACATTTTAACAAAATGATACAAGGGTGACAGACCACACAAAGTGCCTGTGACAGAGAGGGCAAGTGGGGGAACAAAATCCAGTGTCCAGCCAAGTGAGCTGCTGCCTTTTATACTGCTCCACAAAGGTTCCAGAAGGTTCTGCAGGGTCATGTTAAAAATGGACCACTCGGGCGTTACCTGTACAGGTAAGCTTCTAAAATGTAAAGAGACAGTAACACTAAATTCAAATAGCCACCATGAGGTGTTTTAAATTGCTTAAAGAAAGGGAGGGGGCAAGTCCCCTCAAAAGTGGACGGGCCCTGGCAAGAGCCTCACCATCAAGCAGAGAGATAACATAAGTTAAATATGGCTCCAATTTAGGAAGCCCTGGCAAGATTTATGGCTTCAATCAAAGCTTTAAGATGGTGGAATTTTGAGGCTCAGGAGTTACCCCAGTACTTATTGCTATGGGCAATAAATCAGGTGCCACTGAAAGAATGAACAAGGTGCCAGCCTAGTCTGCAGCTGATCCAGGTGGGTAGACAGAGATTCTAGTAGTTGTAAAATGCACTCATGTTTATCCTCTAGCATGCTTAGTGGACAAGCCAAAAAAATGAACCGCTCCAGGTGGTAGCCCTATGTAGACACATTCCTTGGTTCATGGGATTTTCTTTGCGTCATTTTTCATGCACCTCTTTTCATTGCATGTATGTTTGTTCTTCCTTTTCCAGAGTTTTGCTATGTTGTTTGTGGGAATCGCCGGGCCCCTTTTCAGAAAAAATATTGGATTGTACTTACAGATTGGTTTCCGGCTTATCCACAGACACAATGTAACAAGATGATGTTTTCTTTTGCATATATACATATATACATTGTCTTTACACAGTGCTTTTATGTTTTGGGATAGTTTGCTTTAACAACTTTATATAATTCATTTTTGTTTGGAGTTTTGGATGTTTGTCTGATCATCTGAATATTGTGTTGTCTCTTCTAGGTGTTGTGCAGTTGTGGCTCACTGTGTATTGGTTAATAATGTAGTAACACTATATTATGCAGGAGCTAGATGTTCATTATTATGTATACTTGCTCCTAAGGAGTTAATTTCACCATGGAGACACACGATCTGCCTCTGCACTACCTCCAAGCATAGATAGCACTTAAATCACACCTGATCTTGATGTGGACATTTATGTTCAATCAAATGATTTTGATAGTATATGTATATATACTTGGATCTTAGATTGTGGTATACAGCTATGACTAAGCACAGATGAAGGGAATTCCCCGGTAACAACTGAAATGTAAAGGAAAAATGCCTGCAGTTATTGGTTGTTAAGGAATGGGGCCGCCGCTTCCTTAACAACCAATCATGTGTCTTCGGATTCACCCTCTCCGCCTCCTCCTCCCCTCCCGCCAGCTGTCACCAGGTTCAGGTGACCCCCCCTAACCCGATCCCTGTACCCCCCTGATGGCAGCCTCCACAGCTACCATCATTATCCGGCATCCACTCCCGCCGGCTTCAGGTGCTGCTTGGGGCTTAGGGGGATCCAGATGTGTCCCCCCGCCACTCAGATCACCCCCCATACCGGCCCCGGCACCCCCCATCCATCTCCGCTCCAAGCGGCTTCCCTCCTTCCCTGCAGCTTCTGCCTGCATTGAGCTGACAGGCTGGGGATTGCAGCGAGGGAGTGGTGCGGGTTAAGTTAAGGCTTGGGGGGTTTGATAAAGATGTGTTTACCAAAAGATGTGTTTACCAAACTGACACTGACAGCTGATAATAGTAACTGCGAGTGTTACTATCTATCAGTCTGTCATTTTATTGATGAATGAGAAATTCCAAAAAAATCCTCATTCATTGAAGTAAAGTGCTGCAGAGAAAAGGGACTATCTTCAGTTCCTTTCTCTGTCTCACAATAAGAGATATGGGGGTCTGTTTAGACCTCTGATATCTCACCAAAGACTCCACCCCCTAACCCCGCCCCCCCAAAAAAAATACACAGCTGCGGGGCGGCTGTGTAGTGTAAAGGAGTCTAGAGGTGCATGGGGTTGTGTAATGTAAAGGGGACCAGAGGTGCAGGGGGCTGTGTAATGTAAAGGGGCCCAGAGGTGCAGGGGATTGTGTAATGTAAAGGGGATGCAGAGGAGCAGGGGACTGTGTAATGTAAAGGGGTCCAGAGGATCAGAGGGCTGTGTAATATAAAGGGGTCCAGAGGAGCAGGGGGCTGTGTAATGTAAAGGGGTCAAGAGGAGCAGGGGGCTGTGTAATATAAAGGGGCCCAGAGGAGCAGGGGGCTGTGTAATGTAAAGGGGTCCAGAGGAGCAGGGGGCTGTGTAATGTAAAGGGGTCATGAGGAGCAGGGGGGTGTGCAATGTAAAGGGGCCCAGAGGAGCAGGGGGCTGTGTAATGTAAAGGGGTCCAGAGGAGCAGGGGGCTGTGTAATGTAAAGGGGTCATGA
>BLSH010277203.1:791675-806109 GCA_018402905.1 Glandirana rugosa
ATGTGTGTCACATATATATATATATATCTCTCTCTCTCTCTCTCGCTCTCTCTCTCTGTGTGTGTGTGTTCCCAAGAAGTTTTTCAAAGGTGTGACAAAAATATACAAGGTGTCGGTAGTAGTAGTGGTCTCGAACTGTTGAGAATATGATTTGCCGTCCCAATCGGCCGAACGTTCTGTCTGATCAGTGTACTGTACTGTTTAATGATGAGGAGGGCAGGAGTGACAAAGGTTACTTTTATATTTTCACGTCTTTGAAAAACTTCTACGGAACATGTATATATGTCACATATATATATATATATATATATAAATATATAACACTACAAACCTCCAATAAATGGAATTCACTTCTCATCACCCGGACCGAACCCGAACGATTTTTGAAATGTCCGGGTCCATGCCACGGACACCCGAAAGTTCGGTACGGACCCGAACGTTACAGTCCGGGTTCGCTCAACACTACTCTTCACTTAAGGTAAATAACCTCCAAACATCACAATATATAAATATATATATATATATATATATACACTGTATATATGTACAAGGCATCTTCAAAAAGTTTCTGCACTTTTATATTTTCATTGGAAACAGTGAGGACGGGAGGAGTAGTAATTTGTCATGTCATGTGACTAGTCTGTCTTGCAAGCCGGCTAACCCTGCCGTTTAGTATAAGAGTTGTCAAGCTCTGGTGATGATGATGGCTGTGGAACATATAAAAACAGTGTGGAAACTTTTTGAAGAACCCTTGTGTGTGTGTGTCTCTCTCTCTCGCTCTCTCTCTCTCTCTCTATATATATATATATACACTGTGTGTATATATATATATATATATATATATATATACATATTGGGGGCAAAAGTCCCTCACCTGTGGGCTGAGTTGGGGGTCCCTATTGGATATTTCTTCTATACTGTTAAACCTAACTAAATATAGACTCTTGAGTAAAGGGGTAAGCGTTTGTATGGCTAATCTTGCAGGTATGAAATATCTATTTGTGCGCTGGTTTATTTATTTGTTTATTTGTCCCCTACTGATGAAGTCACACCCTGGCGATATGCGTCTAGGGGGTAGGAGCTTGTGTCTGGACGCTACGGTTGCAGCCATCTGAATGATCTATCTATGAGGCTTTGCTAGCTTGCATGGCTTTGATGTGCCTTCCTTGTAAGTGTGTTTGATCTTCTTGGAAAATAAATGACCTTTTAAATAGAGAGCACTAGATATACCCTTTTTTTTAATATATATATATATATACATCTGAGAGGATTCAGCTCCCCTACCTAAAGGGCAAGTTTCCAGCTGGAAATGAGTCGATCGTTAGTGTGAAATCTTGCCGGTCGTTTCATATACCATGGTGGGGATGAATGCTGTTTATTCTGGGATAAGGTGAGCAGTATAAGGGATTGGTCGTGGCATTTTCAGCACATGCACTTTGGTTTGAAAAATTGTCTGCACAGAGGATCAGAAGATATCACTTACTGGGACTTTGTATTATACTTTTTTGCAATATTATACTTTTTTGCAACATTTAACATTTGCACTATATTTATTATGCTATTCACAGTGTGGGATATTTTAAATATGGATTGTTGTATATTGGCACTTCACACTTTATGACCAATGAACTTTTCTTTTGCATATATTTTTATTATGATTTATGGTTGATAGTAGTGCAGCACTTTTGCTTGTAAATATATACACAGGTATTTGTGTAAAACCAGAGCTCCTATTGGGTCTTTTGCTGATAATACCTGTTTGTACACTGGATGTACTGGATGTACTATTATTATTATTTTTTTTATATATAAAGCTTGTATTATTTCTATTCTGGTGTGCATGTAGATACTTATGTTTAATGATATATGCCGGTCACAGTAGTTCCTCTGCTCCAAAATAAGTTGATTAGACTACTTTTTAATTCGATAGAAAGGTAGGGCCATTTCTCATACCCCCCCCCCCCCCCCAAAGAGGGCTACACAATTATTCTTAAATATTAGCACATACCAATGAACTTGTTTACATCAAGCCAAATTTGCATGTAAAAATTACATACATTTTTATTCATTTTTTTCCTTCTTTTTTTTTAATGTACAAAGTTAAAGAATGGGACCTGTTTACCAATGAGTCATTTTCTGGTACTCTGATTACATAAACAGTATTTTTTCCATATCTGCTATCTTTCCTTTATCGTGTAGTCTGCAATGCTCTGAACGCTGCTTATGCTTTTTAGAGCTTGTGGCTCTGTCTCATCTTATTGTTAGTCTGATTTATCTGTTTTTCAAGTTGGTATAGCACATTGTCATAGATCTCATGTTGCTGCAAAGGCTTGTTACTCTAGTGAGATCTTTTTTGGCTTAGGTGTATCACATTGCTTGTGGATGAGGCTTTTTTCTGCCAGTTACATCTTTTTCACTCCATTTCTTTCATGGTTCAGCTTCTTCCCCTTCATAATCCCTTCATAATGTAGTCTACCAAGTAGTTCTGTTTTTACTGCTTTGTATTCCCTTGCTTCTTCTTACTGTTTTGTTACAGAAAAAAATCATAAAAAATTGCTTGTTCCATCAGTCTGTGTTACAGCTGCCAGTCACACGTTTATTTGACGGATAGATGGAGGTTTATTGTATTATTCATAGATGAAATCCTTGCACTATTTATGAAAAATCTCATATGACAGAATGAGAACATTTCTCTCTAGCACTAGATGGCACATTCTGCCTGCAGCTTCACATCAGTGACATAAATCGAATGGAGAAGGCGTCAAATAAATACATAATTGAACTGGATAAATCAAGCATATTAATTATGTAATTGTTGAAGTTCAATAATGCAGAGCACAACCTGATGCCATTACATCTGATTTGGAAATCATTGACTTACATATACATTCCCTGTGTTCAGAGAGCTTATATAAATCTTATTAACATTCTGTTTCATAGAAGCAAAACAAGATCCGAAAAATCTCATCTACATATTAACTCTTTTGAGCACATTAAGTTCAATGTGGACTGAGCGGAGGGTTTAGTTAAAAGGAAGCTATCAAGAAGGCAACTCACACATGTTTAACCATAAAGTACCTGTAAATACAAACAAATGTTTACTCCGATGAAATAAAAAATAATCATTCTCCTGTAGAAGAAACATACTTTATACTCACCTGTCCCAGTGCCTGTTCATAGAATCTTTGCTCTGTTGCTCAGCAAAGCTGTCAGAAGAATCTTTACATTCTACACACTTCTGGGTATATTGGATGCATGTGTCCCCACCGTGCTTTGTGGTTCCTCCCTCTAGTTCCTAATTCACTACAGAACAAAGTAGGGGCAAAGAAGAGCTGCAGAGCACACCAGGGGCCCCAGGCATCTAATACACCTGGAAGTGCAAGGATTCATCAGGCAGCTTTATTTGGCAACAAGCAAATATTCTATGAATGGGTACCAGGAAAGGTGAGTAGAAGGGTTTTTTTTTACTTTTAAAGAACCTTTTTTTAAAAAAAAAATTATTTTAGCATGTTTAAGGCCCGTACACACAGTTCAATTATCGGCCAACATCGGTCGTACATCAGCCTGTTGTACGATGAGCCGACCATTAGTACGCACCATTCGACAGTCAATTTTCAATTATCGCCCAACAGAAGTTTTACTAGGACTAGGAAACTTTTATCTATCGACAAGGCGTTGGCCAATTTTCGGCTCGTATGTACAGAAGTTGGCCAAACAAAAGTTGTAAGTACAAACACGCATGCTCGGAATCCAGGAAGTGTTCGGTCGTGTAAACCCGTGTCCGTAATTCGCAATTCATATTCATCTGAACTTCCTCTTTATACACTCCTAACATGTCACTACATTTGCATTTGTCAGACAATAACTTGACTAATGTAAGCAGGGCCACTAATGGGGGGGGGGGCACTAGCCCTGGTGTACGGGGCTCGGAGCACACAGGGTGCCCCACACAGGGGGATTAGTGACAGATGACAATTATGTCTCTTTTCCTCCAGCAGATGAAAGCTGCTCTCCTTCCCTCTCTCTGCTGCCAGATTTTATCTGCTGAGAAAGAGACAGTCATCTCTCACTAATCCCCTTCCCTTTGTGGGCCCCCCTCCTCTCAGCACTGGAGTTTGTTATCTCTCTAACTTAGGCTCCATGCACACTGGCTTAAAAAAATGTTGCTTCTACAGGAGTTTAGTGTTTTGCCTGTAAAAGCTGCTCAATGTTATCCTATGTGTCCATACACATTAGGATGCTCAATGTTATTCTATATGTCAATACACATTAGGACGATTACAGGCATATTTTAAACTCAATGTTCCCAGAGCCTGTTTATCATTTTCATCTCATCTTAATTTTTATTTATTAACTCAGTTTTATCTTTTAGATTTAGCATGAATTCTGTGAGTTATGTTGTATTTGTGTCTGCTAATAGTTTTATTGTAATTTTAGCAAAATATAGCTGTAGTACTTTCTTGAGGGGGGGGCCCTGTCAGTCTGTACAAGGCCCAAAGATTTCTATCAGCAGCCCTGCACGTCAGTACGCTAGACAAAATCACGGACAGTCAATTTTGAGAAAAGTTGGACATGCAGTTGTACAACTATCACATCGTGTGTACAAGGCTTAAGTCTTTTTAAGGAAACATGTACTGAGAGTAAATTGGGGCAACTGTTGTTCACTTCGGAAAATGCTACTTGCCTGCTGCCATGAAAATCCAATGTCTTCCATACTTTTTAAGGCATTAACCTGGAACAAGTATGTAGCTCAGATGTCGTGACATCACATTGACATTCTTGTTCCAGGTCATTCAGAAAGACAGCCAGAGATTGCCAGGCAACTGGTATTCTTAGCCTGGATTCAAACTTGAGCAACATGTATTTTTGGTGATTTTGAAGCATTATCCCGTGTGTTCTTGTGAGCAAAGATGCAGGTTCTTAAAGCTTTTTACAAGCTTTATGTAAGCTTTTGCACATGTATCTTCAGGCATTTGTTTTCTGGGCTGGGCAAGGGGAGGAGAGCATGTGGGTGCAGCGTGGTGCTGCGGCAATAACACACACTTAATCCAGCTGCAATTGAAAGAACTTGTATTGACATAGAAGCTAAAAAGTTCACAACAAGCTCGGCAGAAGGAAGGCCAACCAGGAATATTCATTGATGACAACACCACATAGCGAAACATGTCTCAGCCAAGCTGACAGCATCTGTCTGGAGGGGCAGAATACAACCTGGCCAGTCTGAGCACAAGTGGGCTTCCAGAAAGAGAAGTAGATCCCTATGCTTTGCCTACTGATCTGACACTTTCCCTGTCACTAGTGTAGCCAGGAGCTGGATATTTACATCCCCTGCAATCAGAAGATGTTTTGTGCTATTAATTGTAATGCACCTGTTTTCCTCTATTGTTCCAGTTTAGCTGACCTGTGACCCTGGTAATAATAAGAGAGCAATGGATCTTGGGATGTGTAGTTCACTTGCAAGGATTTTCCCCCTGACTGCACTGGTTTGAGACTACAACTACCATCGGGCTGATGGAAAGTAAGAGATTTATGGGAGGAGAAGAGCATCCTGGCAGAGACTATAAGAATCTAGGCTTTGGGCCCGGAGCGCTCTCTCGGGACCAGCATGGATCTGTGTGCAGGGAATCTGTTGCTGGGAGCTGCAGCAGTCGTGGCCTGCTTCTACAGATTTATCTGCCAAGATTCCTGGAAGAACACCAGCGGACAGCGTGATTACCCTGTTCTGCAACAGCTGGAGGGCCGTTTCTGTTCCATCCACCCTGCAGGCGTGACAGATCTGTGTGAGCAGCGGTGTGAGGTGGTGGAGGCCGGAGACCATCCCTTGAGCCATATACTTGAGAGATCATCATCCTCATCATCTTTATCTACAGTTCCACATCTTCTGTTCCAGTGTGGTGAGCAGGAGAAGACCCAATTTTACAGACACTGTGCATAGACAGCATTACTTCCTCTACCTCTGCTATTATCTTTGATGCAAAAGGTCTGCCTGCACACTGAGTTTGGAAACTACACACAGACATCCATGCCATCCATTAGTCCACTGCTACTTATAGTTCTACAGAGTTAACTTTGCTATGTCAGTGATCACAGTGAAGTTTCTACTGTTTCTTCTACTATAAGAGTGACCATACCTCATCCTGTTGGATTAGCCATTATTCCATCAACCAATATATCTTGCATACAACTACAATTACAGGAATTTCGCTGAAGACCTATTCAATTGTCAAACAGTGACACTGAACTACGTCTACTTCTCTCCTCACTTAGGGGTACATTGCTTTGTTGAAGTTACCAAGGCCACATTCACCAAATAACTCTCTATAAGAGCGGGTTGAATAGTCCTATAGTTACTGTTTGCTGGAGTTGTACTTGTACAGTTTATCTGCTGCCTTGCTGCTCTCATGTGAGTGAGCAGTAGAGAGTGGTCTGACACTAGCCAGATGTGCAGTATATGTACTTGTTGGGTTTAAACAAAAGTAAAATAAATTAAGAGATATTTTACTAAAGTGTGATAGTTATCTTGTTATCAATAATACTTTGTGTGAATAATCTCATCCAGTTTGGGTCAAGGTTCTATTTTTGATATATCTTTTGAGCGAACATTACTAATTCAACTGTTTGGTATATTTCATTACTTTGTCATTACTTAAAGCAGTGGTTCTCAACTCCGGTCCTCGGGACCCACTAAGAGGCCAGGTTTGCAGGATAACTGAAATGCATCACAGGTGATATAATTTGCTGCTCAGTGATAGCAGTATTCTAGTCTGCATCTCCCCAAGGTAATACTTAAAATCTGGCCCGTTGGTGGGTCCCGAGGACTGGAGTTGAGAACCACTGACTTAAAGGAAGCTAACACAATGCTTGAACCCAGTGTTTCAGAGGTAGCAGAGGACCCACAGGGTCAGGGTAACCAGAGGGGTATTGATATTTCTTGCGACCCTCAAGAGGGCAGCGCTACACTAGTACTGTCCCTGACAGATGGGTGACCTGTTCCTACACTAGCCACATACTAAAAACACACCAAAAGCCTTGGTCTTAAAAAGAACTTCTTCAAATGCAAAAAACACACGTAGAAACTGTGCATTTACAGGTGATCCCACAATAGTGCCTTCAATGAATGTGTTTTACTGAGTATCACCAGGGCGTATTGAAATCCGAGAGTATGTCTTGAGTTCTGGCTCCTGACATCATAGAAGAGGGTGGTGCGGGATGAGAGGAGCATTATACACAGCAAGCAGGGCAAACAGCAGGACTACTATAAGTAGGCAGTTATGGGGTTATTATATTGTTTTCACATTTTTCTGTATACGTGTCCTAATTCTCTGTAAGCTATGTGAACTGTCAGCGTATACAACACATGTATTGCTAGGTGGTATAAAACATTTTATATACCCAAGGACACAGTGCACGACTGGCTACTCTAGACATGGGATTTAATTGCAATTGAATCTCATTATATGTGATGCTGTTTCTCTGAGGAATAAATTATAACTGTAAACAACCTGTACATGTATGTTTTCTTCAACTACCTGCCATTGCACTAATTGCCTCAGAGACCAACAGGGTTTTCTCTTAATTGACTTTAGCTTGTCACTGCCATTTATAGTGTGAATATGCATGAGATGAAAACAACCAATATTTAGCACTTGTATGTCATTTATGGATCTTACAGTACAATTGTGGCATAATAGCATAATATTTATAGATCTATCATACCGCAATTGGAATGCATGATATCCAAAGTTTAATACAGGCTATTATTTATTTGCATTGAAACAGCCACTGGCATATACTGTATCTGTTTCCTTTTTAACTGTCATAAAGTATTAGTATAGCTTTGTTTTTTGGGGTTCAGTCAGGTGTCATGATGAAACCAACGCATACAGGTTTGATGACACCATTATACTGTACATAATCAGGGAATTTACTTAAATGTAATATAACCCTTAAAGTGGACCTGAAATCAAGAAATACATGTCTCTATCTTACAAGGAACATTGAGATGTGTTAATTGTGCCTAAACTGGAGCTGCTCCTGAAAAATAGCTAAGCTTCAAAACTGTATATAGTTACATAGTTAGTGTGGTTGAAAAAAAGACACAAGCCCATCCAGTTCAACCAATAGAAGAGGAAAAAATATACAATACTATGTAAACAATCCTATGCCCACAGTTCATGTAGAGGGGGAACAAATTCCTTCCTGATCCCTTGAGAGGCAATCAGATCTTCCCTGGATCAACTTAACCTATAAATATTAGTTTCCAGTTATACTATGTGTAACTAGGAAAGAATCCAGGTCTTTCTTCAAACAATCTACTGAGCTTGCCAGAACCACCTCATGATGGAGTCTATTCCACATTTTCACGGCTCTTACTGTGAAGAAACCTTTCCGTACTTGGAGATGAAATCTCTTTTCCTCTAGACGTAAAGAGTGACCCCTTGTCCTCTGTGATGACCTTAAAATGAATAACTAAACACCAAGTTCACTATATGGACCAATTATATATTTATATATATATTGATCATATCTCCCTTAATCTCCTCTTCTCAAGAGAGAATACATTCAATTCCTCTAATCTTTCCTCATAGCTAAGCTCCTCCATGCCTCTTATCAGTTTGGTTGCCCTGCTCTGTACTTTCTCGAGTTCCCTGATATCCTTTTTATGAACTGATGCCCAAAACTGAACTGCGTATTCCAGATGAGGTCTTACTGATGATTTATAAAAGATGCAGTGCTTGCTAAAAAAAAGCCCATCCAGAAAGAATCCACAAATCCACCCAGAGTGTAAGACAGAAATAAATCTGCAGGTAATATGATGATCCTCCACCAACACCACAGCAAACCGGGCCTCTTACCCTCAGCAGTGGACTACTAGATTTTTAGGTGGTCTGACAGCACTCAAACACCCATCAGGCTTGTTCCTGTTCACCATAGACTACACAAAGGTTAAGACTAACATACTGTCGTCCCCTCTGAGAGCATCTCTCCACAGGTTAGATTAAAATATAGATGTGCCAAAATGAGAACAAAGACCGCCTCAGTAGTGTAGTATGTAAAAACATTCAGGTATTTATTAAAACATATCTAATATACTCACATATTAGATGTAGCCAATGACCCCCTTAGGGGAGGCTGGTTAGTGTGGTTCATCTGCTCACAACTGCCCTCAATCACACTCCTACTGGCATCCGGAGTCAGAAAACAGGCTTGCTCTTTGTTTTTGTTGTTTCTATTTGGGGATTGAACTTGGATGGGGATTGGGGTAGTTATGGGATGCCCAAAGATCAACAATTCTGCACACGGGATCACTATATACACTCTCCAGTATACTTCTTGCTACTTTGCACTGATGAGACCTGGAAGGAAATTTACCAGGCCTCCAAACAGTCTTGTAAGGCCTAGCTAGCACATGTGAGACCTGATGTAGATTTACCAGGCCTCCGGACCACCCTTTGCAGGTTGATGCTCCCCTTGTGTAGAAAGTTAGTTTATTGGTGCTAGCTAGCCACAATGGACTTCATATCCAAGCCTATCTGCACACTGTCAATGACACCAGGTCCCAGACTCCTCCTGCACCTCTCCAGACTGTCTTCCTCCCAATCTGCTTGTAGTTCCTCCTGGGGATCTCTCTGACAGCCTCCACACTATTCCATCTCCATCACTTCCCCACAAACTCTCCTCCCCCACTGGGCAGACCACAGTATTTAAGGAGGCCTGCTCCCTGCCAATCCAGATTGGGGATTGGTCAGGGCTCCTTAACATACATCATGAAGCCTCACCTCCTCTTCCCATCCCCTTTTCCAGGACTTTCTGAAGAAGAGGGGAGGAGTAACCAAGATGTGTTGCTTCCTGCAGTCTCCAGCTCTCCCTGGGCCACTCCCCTGCCCAGAATCAAAACATTTAAGTCAGGCCTGACTACATTTACCTTACCTATACAAAAAACCTCACACTAAGCACTTACCTATGGTAGAGGGCGCTACACAGAAGTAAAAATCGAGCATGTCATCACAATTTCCTGATGGTTTCCAACCAACAAGATGGCCGCGTTCTGTGTGTGCAGCAACATCAGGTGTCCAGGCTCCAACCAACGCATTTCGTCGTATCAGAGGTCATTAGGGAAACTACCAGGGAATTATGATGACATGCTTGATTATTACTTCTAATGTGCAAGTATATTGGATAGGTTTTAATACATACCTGAATGTTTTTACATACTACACTATGAGGCGGTCTTTGTTCTCATTTTGGCACATCTATATGGGGATCTAACCTGTGAAGAGACGCTCTCAGAGGGGACAACAAGATTTGAGCCTTAAACTTTGTGCGCTCTATGGGGACCAGGAACAAGCCTGATGGGTGTTTGAGCGCTGACAGGCCACCCATAATCTATTGGTCCACTTCTGAGGGTAAGAGGCCCGGTTTGCTGTGGTGTTGGTGGAGGATCATCATTTCACCTGCAGATTTATTTCTATCTTACACTCTGGGTGCTCCCTAGGATTTGTGGATGCTTTATGGATGGACTTTTTTTAACAAGCGTTGCATCTTTTATAAATGTTTTGATAATTGTTACCCACAATTTATGCTAGCTGCTGTTCCTTGTAATAACCCAAGTGCAGTGAAGTTTTCTATTTACTATCTAATGATTTGTACGGGGGTAAAATTATATCTTTCTCTCTCTGGAGTCCATACCTCTCTTAATACAAGAAAGGATTTTGCTATGCAGTGTGAGTTCATTGCATTATTTGCACTGAGCACCAATGCAGGGTGGGTTTTGCACTGAGCACCATTGCAGAGTGGATTTTGTGTGGAGCACCAATTCAGGGTGGGTTTTTCACTGAGCACCAATGTAGTGTAAGGTTAGAACTGAGCGCCAATACAAGGTGGGTTTTGCACTGAGCACCAACCCAAAGTAAGGTTTGTGCTCAACACCATTACAAGGTGGGTTTTGCTCTGAGCATCAACACAGAATGGATTTTGCACAAAGCATCAATGCAGAGTAAGGTTTGTACTGATCACTAGGGATGAGCTTAGGTTCACTCTAAACCCTTGTTCGGCTGGACCCAGAAGGTGGCTGTCAGCTCCAGGCCAATAAGCTGTGTCTGGTGAATTACCCACCCCACAGCTGCATATACACCAAAGTGGCAGGGATGCTTGTGACATAAGTGACAAAATATGGCCTCAGGGCTTTCTTCAGGTGAGCCTTCTGCCTGTGCATTGCTATATAATATCCCATAGCTGGGAACTCAGAGAGCTCACAGCAGTGGTTCTCAACTCCGGTCCTCGGAACCCACCCAACAGGCCAGGTTTGCAAGATAACTGAAATGCATTACAGGTAATATAATTTGCTGCTCAGTGATTGCAGTATTCTAGTCTGCATCTCCCCAAAGTAATACTTAAAATCTGGCCTGTTGGTGGGTCCTGAGGATATGAGTTGAGAACCACTGGCTTAGAGTTAGAGACCACACTTATCAGAGGTGTCTTGATACGGCAGTATGGCTTCCACATATATCTGCAAATGTATGTAACTAAAACTTCTGTTTTTATGGTTTTAACCTGATTAGCTTTAACAGTTTAGTTTATTTGCTGGCACGCTTTACATTGTGCCAGACGTTCTATATTTATTTATAAATATATACATAGACAGTATAATATATATTGGTGATCTGAGATCTTTCGGCTGAGTCGGGGTCCATTCACAAGATGCACTGTTGTAACATGCGGTAACATACACTATACATGTTGGTGAGCTGTGTTGCTGTTCGTTCTAATGGCATCCCAACGCTCCTTGCCAGTGGACATGAGCTGCAGCACAATGCAAAAGTTGACAACATACAGACATGCATTGCAGTGCGCTGCGCTGCCAAAAAGGCTACATAGTACTGTTCCGGTGTGTTTCGCAACCCATTCAAATGGGCTCTCTTAACACAACGTATGTTAATGTCTTGCATGACTTGCATTAACGCAGTGCAATAGTGTGAATGTGCCCTTAAGGATTGCTCAACAACATTATATTTGCATTTTGGGTATTTGTGTGTTTTTTACATGTTTTCAAACGTATGTCTTATTTGCGCTCTTTATACTTTTTAGGATCATGTTTACTTGAGTAGTCTTAAAAGAATCTCTATTATTATAGCCGTGATATGTAAAGTTATCCAGGTGGCCCAAGTATTGCACATTTTGGAAAAATGTTAAAATATCTTACATTCTTATGTTCTTTAGTGACTGATTTAAGCTTTACACTCTCTAGAAACAGACTGTTATGTGTGAGGGTCTGTTATACAAGAGTGCAGCACTAAAAACGTAATATTCATACATGTATTAGTAATATACAAATGTTGAATAATACATATGTGTAGAAACACGTAATCCATTTCCAACCTGTTTAAATTGTGCAAATATTATGTTACATGACATAAATCCAAGCATCAAATAAAATAAACATGTAATTCCCAATGAAGAGCCAAGGGAAAAATGTGACCTTCATAGAATACAGAAGAAGACAGGTGTGGATCCCAGAAGCCTTCAGATCTCAGCACAGCAACACCATACACCACCCTAGCTCATAAACAGATGGGCTTACCAGAATAGAATGACCACCAATTAAGTTAAACTGCACTCAATGTGCTCCACACAGGGCAATCACCTAACTGTGTGCCGGCTTGTATACACAAACAATGTTGTCACTTTGGATTCCGCTCATCAGTATAACCAGAGTTCAAAGCTGGAACATCATGTAAAGAAAGAGAAAATCTCCATAGTGAAGATCAGCAGGTACAAAAAGGTTTATTGGATATATAAATGTAAAATCAGCAGAGGATAAACAAGCGCTTCTTTAATGCAAACGGCTTCCCATGCCAGGATCTAAGATGGCTGCAGCGATTTGCACATGCGCAGTAGCGTGTTTTCTGGCTCCACCCCAAGTAACTTGTCATACCTGATGTTATTGGGGGACTATGTGGGAGGGTATACCACTTTCTATGGGGCGGACAGACTCCTGACCTAGGCTGTGTGCATCCCTGCTCCCTCCTCAGAGGATTTGACTGACAGCAGCAGGAGCCAAGGCTCCCACTGCTGCCTTTTTGTAATGTGTGGAGAGGAACGCAGACAAGCGCCGCTGCAGACAGGCACAGCGCTGGATTGAGATAGGACTTAGATAAGCATTTTGAGGGTGCGGGGGGGCAATACAACTACTGGGAAATTGTTTACCTCAATGTGGGGAAAGCATTAAGCTAAACAATGTCCTGGCTTTAGAACCACTTTAAAATGTATGCAACCCCTAACAATGACCTTCTATTTGTTTTCTTTTGGTCTGTTAAATGTAATATTGAAAGCAAACTGCTATATCTGTTCAGTAAGTGCAAAAATATACGAGTTGATTCTGTCAGAAATCTTGTGAGCTGATAACTTCCTGTGCTCTTTCCTTCTGTTATTGGTAATATTGTTCCTAGGAAGTGATGTGGGCTGTGGACTACAGACCACCTCAGAAGGGAGGTGGAGGTGTTCTGTAGTCTATTATTAAGACTCCTGTCCTGCTCTTCCATAGATACAGTACAATGAATGAGCGTTGTCACTCTACTACAGGAAGAGTGTTAGGCTACTTTCACACTGGTGCCATTTCGGGCTAAAAATATGCCCTTTATAGTGCCTGAAAAACACCTCCATATACCCCAGTGTGAAGGTGCTTTCACACTGGGGCGGTACACTTGCAGGACATTACAAAAAGTCCTGCAAGCAGCATCTTTGGACGGTGCAGTGAGCGGTGTTTACACCACTCCTCCACCGCCCCTGCCTTTGAAATCAATGGCCAGTGCTTTCGAAGCGGCTTCACACCGCCTCGGAAGCGCAGCACGCCAACACTTTTAGCCCCTTTTTAACCCCTTGTGGGAGTTAAAAGTGCCATGCCCCCGCCTGCATAGCAGAGCCATAGCGCCGCTACAACAGTGGAAAATCGCTGCTGAAACCAGTGGCGCTTTACCGCTACCGCCCGCCCACCATAGTGTGAAAGTAGCCTTATGCCCCGTACACACGGGACGACGATCGTGTTCAACACGTCGTACTCACGACCGTTGCATGCATAATCGTTCGTCTGTGGCGGCACTGTCAACAGTTGAACGTACGACGGTCGTTCGTGGGAGTTGTATGTGCAGACTACAAAACTTGGTCGTGTCAACAAGCTCGCATACGACCGTTGAGTCGTGTGTAGAGCAGCTGTGTTCAACAAAGTTGTATTGTGCTAAACACGCATGCGCCAAGTCCGGAACGGGCGGAAGTGTCCGTTCGTGTACAACTAGGCTTCAGTTTCACAGTTGCAGATTCGTTTTGATTTTGACAATTCCATTCAAATAGTGAAATGCGGCGCACATTAGCATCTTTTTCAATGGGATAATAACGAAGATGCACCTTGCTAGTGGTACACATGATACTAATGTCATAC
>BLSH010277203.1:825975-842467 GCA_018402905.1 Glandirana rugosa
ACCAAACATCTGCGCTATTGCCGGTTTTGACTAATTAGAAAAAAAAAAAACCTATAAATAATATCGTTTTTCATTTTTTATAACAATAAAAAAGTTTTAGCAGCGAGAAACAAATATCGCGTTTTTTATTTTTGGCGTCTCCACTAGTTTGTGGTGGTTTTCTTTCGAGATCAACACTCTTTTTTCCTATTCTTTTCCTAATTTTAACACAAACCCACTCCTCTCCCCCGCACTGGCCTACAGGCCCACTCGCCTGCACACGCACCGCCGAGGTCGGGACTCGAGGACCCTTAGGACTGTCGCGCCGAGGGCCTTTAGCATGTTCGGGTCCTGCTGGGCTTGTACGATTTCCGGGAGCCGCGCTGTCAGGATTCCCAGGAGCTCAGGGCTGGAGCCGCCACGCACACGTCCGCTCACCCGGACATCCGGTCACGCCCCCTCTCCTCACCCAAACACAATTTTAATCCTTTTCTTATCCTTTTTTCTCACAACTAGAGCTTTCTTTTGGTGGTGTTTGATCACCTCTGCGGTTTTTATTTTTTGCGCTATAAACAAAGAGCGACGATTTTGAAAAAATAACAATATTTTTTACTTTTTGCTATAATAAATATCCAAAAAAAAAAAAGATTAATCAGTTTTGGCCGTTATCGCGTCTACAAACCATGAGAATTAATTTATGGCGTTTTTATTATTTTTTTTTTTTACCAGTAATGGCAGCGATCTGTGATTTTTATTGGGACTGGGATATTGCAGTGGACATGTCGGACATTTTTTACACTTTTTTGGGACCACTGACATTTATACAGCGATCAGAAATTTAAATATCCACTGATTATTGTGTAAATATCATTGGCAGTGAAGGGGTTAACACTAAGGGGGCGATCAAGGGGTTAACTGTGTTCCCTGTATGTGTTCTAAATGTATGGGGGCTCGGCTGGCAGGGACATAACAGATATCACTGATCCCGATTACAGGGATCAGTAGATCTGTTATGTGCCCCCTTACAGAACGGAGAACCGCCGTGTTTACATTGGCGGTTCCCCGTTCTGCCGCTCTATTAGGCGAACGCGGGTCTCCAGCGGACAATGAGTCCGCCTGACACGTGGGCACGCCCACGCAGCGTGCGGCGGCCACGAGAGAGCGCCGCCGCTAGCTGTGAGTGCCTGTGGGGAGCGCGCAAAGGGGCGGACATCCATGGGCGTCCACCCGGCAATTCAGATTGCCCAGCAATTCAGATCCGCATTGTAGCAACTATAGCGCAGATCTGTAGAGGTTATGAAAGTAGATAAAACCTTTTTTAGGCACATTAGTGATAGAAGGAAAAAATACAATAGGATCACTAAAATGAAAACTGGGCACAACACATATGTTGTGGGAGACCAGGATGTAGTAAATCATTTAAACAATTACTTCTGTTCAGTCTTCTCAGAAATAGACTGCACTAATGATAAGAAGTTAGGGAATCATATTGGTTCTAGTAATGATGGTTCATTTCCAGGATTCTGGAGACAGAGGTAGCAGAGTAACTGGCTCGGTGAAAGCTTAACTAGTTCCCGACCGCGTGCCGTCTTTTCACGGCTGCAGTCGGGATGCTGAGCGCGAATCGCCGCGAAAAGGCGGCGATCTGCGAATAGCCGCTAGGGGGCGCGCGCCCGCCGCACTCCTGAGGAGTGTGCCCTCCTGAGGAGTGTGTCCGCCGGCGAGCTGCGATGAGCGGCCACAGGGAAAGAACGGGGAACCGCCGATGTAAACATGGCGGTTCCCTATTCTGTTAGTGCAGGCATGGGAGATCTACTGATCCCTGTCACTGGGATCAGTTAGATCTCTCATGCCCATGTTAGCCCAACCCCCCCACAGTAAGAATATACCCAGGGAACACAGTTAACCCCTAGCTCTCCCCCCCAGGTTAACCCCTTCACTGCCAATGACATTTATACAGTAATCAGTGGACATTTAAATTTCTGATCGCTGAATAAATGTCGGTCCCAAAAATGTGTTAAAAATGTCCGACATGTCCGCTGCAATATTGCAGTACCGAGAAAAATCGCAGATCGCCGCCATTACTAGTAAAAAATAAAAACCCCAGAAATGAATTCTCATCATCCGTAAACGCGGCCACTTATGCGCAAACCAATCAAAAAACGCTGATTGCGATTTTTTTTATCACAAATATGAGGAAGAATATAAATCGGCCAAAACCGTTGAAAAAAAATGTTTTTTTATATATTTTTTTGGATTTGAATTTTAGCAAAAAGTAAGAAATTTGTTTTTTTTTTTTGCAAAATGGTCGCTCTTCTTTTGTTTATAGCGGCGATCAGAAATGACGCAGAGGCGATCAAATGCCACCAAAAGAAAGCTCTATGTATGGGAAAAAAAAGACGCAAATTTTGTTTGGGTGCAACGTCGTACAACCGCGCAATTGTCAGTTAAAGCGACGAAGTGCCAAATCGCAAAAAGTGCTCTGGTCCTATAGCTGGAAAACCTTCCGGTTGGTAAGTAGTTAATAAAGCAATGGGCCCTGATGGAATTCATCCCAGAGTTCTAAGAGAACTTCGAGATATAGTTGTTGGAACATTAGCAAATCTTTTAAATAAATCTCTTCTAACAGGAGAAGTTCCCTATGATTGGCGGATAGCTAATATTGTACCTATCCACAAGAAGGGCAGCAAGGTAGAAGCTGGCAATTACAGGCCAGTCAGTTTAACATCAATTGTAGTCAAGGTCATGGAATCACTTCTAAAAAGAAGGATCATTGATCACCTAAAAATACTCAGCTTGCTGGACCCAAAGCAGCATGGCTTTGCTGAGGGCAGATCGTGCCAGACAAATCTGATTGAATTCTTTGATTATATTACCAGTGTTTTGGACCAGGGTGGTGCTGTGGACATAGCGTATCTTGATTTCAGCAAGGCATTTGATACAGTTCCACATAATGATCTATTACAAAAGCTGTACAAGCTAGGAATTAACCATTGGGTGGTTCAGTGGATATGCAGTTGGCTAAAGGATAGATCCCAGAGTGTGGTTGTAAATGGGGTTCACTCAGAACAGAGATCAGTCACCTGTTCTATTTAACCTGTATATAAATGATCTAACTAAAGGTTTGCTGGGCAATGTATGTCTTTTTGCTGATGATACAAAGGTGTGTAATAGGGTTGATATCCCTGGAGGTGTCTGTAACATGGAACATGATTTGGCATTGCTGGAAAAATAGTCAAAGCAGTGGAGACTGCAGTTCAATATTTCTAAATGTAAAATAATGCATCTAGGGAAAAAGAATCCCCTTAGAGAGTACAGCATTGGGGGTACAGTGTTAGCCAGCACTACAGAAGAAAAATATTTGGGGGTGCTTATTTCAGATGATTGCAAAATGAGCAAACAGTGTAACCAGGCAGTGGGAAAAGCAAATAGAATTCTGGGATGTATCAGTAGAGGGATCACCAGCAGGAGGAAGGAGGTTCTGATTCCTCTATATAGATCTTTAGTGAGACCTCACTTAGAATACTGAGTCCAGTTCTGGAGGCCTCACAAAAAGATATTGATAAGATAGAACGAGTTCAGAGACGGGTAACAAAAATGGGGGGTTAAAACATATCAATAGCGACTTCAGGAACTTAATATGTACAGTCTGGAGGACAGAAGGTAGAGGGGAGACATGATTGAAACCTTTAAATACATCAAGGGGGTGAATAAGGTTCAAGAGGGCAGTCTTTTCATTATGAAAGCAAAATCAAGAACACGGGGACACGACTTCAAACTGACTGGAGGAAAGTTTAAAACTTAGAAAGTATTATTTTACTGAAAGGGCGGTTGATGATTGGACAAACTACCAACAGAGGTTGTGAGACAGTCAACAGTAAATGGCTTCAAACATGCTTGGGATAAACATAAATCTATAGTCAAACAACAAGGTTAATGGGAAAAAAAAAAATAGAAAGGGCAGACTCGATGGGCTACTCCGTCTTTTTCTGCCGTCACTTTTTTATGTTTCTATGTTGCTATGATTTGGTGATAGCTGGGGCAAAGGATTTGTGCTAGGAAGGGGAAATTTGTGGTAGAAGGGGGTTTTAGGAGTAAAAGATTTTTCCTAGGTGGAGGGATTTGGGGGTTTGAGGAAGCAGATTTTCTCTAGAATGGGGGGATTTGGGGTGGAAGGGTTTGTGCTAGGAGGAGTACCTTTGCTAGCAGGGGTGATTAAGAGGAGAGAGTATTTGTGCTAGGAGGAGAGGATGTATTTGGGGATGGGGATTGATCTAGAAGGAGGTTTAGGGGGAGAAGTGGAAATATTTGGGGAGATGATGTATGCTAGGTGGAGGGATTTGGGAGGGAGATGATTTGTGCTGGAAAGGGTAAAAGTGATAGAAGGTGGGATTTTAGGAGGACAGTACTCAGTGGGACTGGGCAGGGGGTTGTTCTATGAAGGGGAAATTTGAGCTACAGGGTTTTGTGTGGGGAGAGGATCAGGGAGAGGGGATTCATGCTAGGAGGGAGGATTTGGTAGAGGGAGAGGATTTGTGCTGGTTGGGGACTTGTGTTGAAATTGTTTTTTTGGGTGATGGGAGGAGGATTTGTGCTAGGTGGGGTCATTTGGAAGGGAAAGGATTTGTGCTGGGACAAGGGATTGGGGGGGGGGGGATTTCAGCAGGAGGTTACATAACTGCTCTCCTTGGGACACCCAAAGGTACACCAGGTCTTTTACAATCTTAGCAACACCCTTGGTGTTAATGTAGATGTTAATTTCAAAGGACATTATGGGGGTTGTAAACGTTTGTGAAACCACTCTTTTAAATTACATATTCCAACCTAATGGTGCCAGGAAGTGTGGGCCAGATATTAACCTGGTGTTACATAGCTGAAAGTGTAAATTGTTATATAATTTCCATTATATATGGGTGACAGATAGTGTTGAAAGCCCCCACACCTGTTTATGGATGGTTGTTCCTATTTGCAACAGATAACGGCTTTTAACACAGATCAGGTCCAGTTAAATGTGACTAACTACTACTAACAATACCATGACCTTGAAAAAAATGAGAACATTCACAGGCTTTTTTAGGGATATGTGTAAATGCATTTCTTTAATTACTCCATTCATGTGCTACCTACAGTAGCCAAACGTTTTGAGAATGACAAATATTAATTTTCACAAAGTCTGCTGCCTCAGTTTTTATGATGGCAAATTGCATATACTTCAGAATATTATGAAGAGTGACCAGATGAATTGCAATTAATTGCAAAGTCCCTCTTTGCCATGAAAATTAATTTCACTCCATAAAAAAAAACATTTCCACTGCATTTGTGAAGAAGGCTTCAGGGCACCCAAAAAAGTCCAGCAAGTGCCAGGACCATTTCCTACAGTTGATTCAGCTGTGGGTTTGGGGCACCACCAGTGCAGAGCTTGCTCAGAAATGGCAGCAGGCAGGTGTGCGTGCATCTGCATGCACAATGAGGAGAAGACTTTTGGATGGTGGCCTGGTGTCAAGAGGGGCAGCAAAAAAGCCACTTCTCTCCAGAAAAAATATCAGGGACAGACTAATATTTTGCAAAAGGCACAGGGATTAGACTGCTGAGGACTGAGGAAAATTAATTTTCTCTAATGAATCCCCTTTCCAATTGTTTGGGGCATCTGGAAAAAAACCTTGTCTGGCGAAGAAAAGGTGAGTGCTACCATCAGTCCTATGTCATGCCAACAGTAAAGCATCCTGAGATCATTCATGTGTGGGCTCACTCACAATTTTGCTTAAGAACACAGCCATGAATAAGAATGGTACAAAAACATCCCCCGAGAGCAATTTCTCCCAACCATCCAAGAACAGTTTGGTGATGAACAATGCCTTTTCCAGCAGTATGGAGCACCTTCCCATAAGGCAAAAGCGATAACTAAATTGCTTGAGAAACAAAACATTGACATTTTTGGTCCATGGCCAGGAAACTCTCCAGACCTTAATCCCATTGAGAACTTGTGGTCAATCTTCAAGAGGTGGGCGAACAAAAAAAAACCCACAAATTCTGACAAACTCCAAGCATTGGTTATGCAAGAATGGGCTGCCATCAGTCAGGATGTGGCCCAGAAGTTGATTGACAGCATGCCAGGGCAAATTGCCAAGGTCTTCAAAAAGAAGGGTCAACACTGCAAATATTGACTCTTTGCATAGACTTAAAGTGGTTGTAAACCCTCACATATATCCAGTGAAATAAACAGCCTCAGATGATATACTGGGATGAAACCAATCCCCCTACATAAATTTTACATGCATATCTGCTGTCTTCAGTTTTATACATTCTTTAGGAAGTACACATCGTGTTAGAGATTTTCTCTTCCTGTTTAGCACTGGGAGTGGATTCTCGGCATACAGCCAAGACAGCTGATTGGAGGAAAGGCACACACCCCCACTCCAGATAGGCAAAGTCAGGAAGAAACATGCAGAGCTGTACTGTGACAAGACAAGCTCTCTGCTAATCTATTTATAGCAACCTCCCACGACACAAATTTCAGGCTGGTTTAATCTTGGTTGATGGAGAACTTGTCAGAAGTTATCATGCTAATAACAGAGCAATGAAACAGCAGAAACAAACTGGACTTAGTGCTTTGGAGAGAGATAAGTAAACACTACAGATATATGTGCTTAGGTCAAATTTCATGAATCAGGTTTACATCCACTTTAATGTAATTGTCAATAAAAAGCCCTTGACACTTATGAAATGCTTGTAATTATACTTCAGTATACCATAGTAACATCTGACAAAGATCTAAAAACACTGACACAGCAGACTTTGTGAAATATAATATTTGTGTCATTCTCAAAACTTTTGGCCACGACTGTACTTAACCAGTGACAAAATATCACCCTTGAAAAATGACAATACTTATCACTTATCACTGACTTAGTTCATGTCTTCATATAATTGCATATAAGATAGATTACATTATAATCCCGATTAACTAATTTTGGGAAACTGATCATGAGAAAAACAGAGGCTAATATTGCTGATCTCTGCTTCCGAGAGTACCGTTAATCCTCTGGCTTCAATACTTTACATTACTAATCAGAATAAGTGTAGAAAAGAATCTACAGTCTTTTTTATTTTCCTGATCTCAATACCTGTTCTAGGTCAGTGACTCACAAAGCAAAGCTAGTGGATCAGCATAACTGTCAGGCAACTAGGTCAGCCAAAATACAGTCCCCGTATAGATCTCATGACAGATTTACTTTAAACTTGCAAAGGAAGTCAGGGTTAGCACCATTCACTATCCACAACTTTGATCACAAAGGTATTGTATTTTGCACATAATAGGGTATTTAATAAAGTATTATTATGCGTATATCTATTTACTATGTAGGTTAAATGAAAACACAATTAGACAAAGTGGAATGTTAGTATTTTCTTACTTATTGTGGAAGTGGAAAATATATGTAAATCATAAGATTAGCTGAACAAATAATTTGGCAGGAAACATATATGTCTTTCATCTGTTTATTTAGCTGTGTGCCTAGCAATTTTGTGCTTTGTTAAATGTGATGCTAAAAATTAATAAACAAAATGAATAACATGAAAAAAAGTTTAAATAATAATGGTTAGAAAAATAGAATTAAACAAACAAAAAATATCAGCAGGAAAAGAATGGCCTAGGGGAGAAGGAGAAGAAGTGGTTACGTAGGGTTGATTAGGGCAAACTAAGTGTAATTAAGGGGTTAAATAGGAACACTTTTTCCTTACCTGTCAGGTTACTTTAACTGACATCATATGTATACTAAAGCTCATCTGATTGATCAACACATCAATGATTCAGTGTTCACAGTATTCATAATAATGGTCCAGAAGGTCTGTTTTTTAACAGCAGAACAGCTAGAATAGTTGTTGTATTTAGGCTCCGTAATACTCACCTGAGCCCCATTGTGACCCAGCTATGTGCACAAGAGCAGCAGCTCTCTGGGGTCTCTGCCTTCTTATTAGCTGAGACAGTAGCAGGCAGTCAGTAAGCCAATGAGGAGAGAGCAGGGGCGGGATTGAGCTGTGCTCTGAGTCTGAATGAACAGACAGAGCAGCGGCTTGGGAGCCTGCTTAGGTGCCCCCCGTGGCAAGCTGCTGGAGAGGACAGGAGCGCCGTTGGGGGACTGAGAAGAAGAGGATTGGGGCTGCTCTGTGCAAAACCACTGCACAGAGCTGGTAAGTATAATATTTTTGTTATATTTAACCACTTCAGTACAGGGCACTTTTACACCCTTCCTGCCAAGACCAATTTTCAGCTTTCAGTGATCTCACACTTTGAATGCCAATTACTCAGTCATGCAACACTGTACCCACATTTTTTATTATTATTTTCTTCACACAAATAGAACTTTTTTTTGGTGGTATTTAATCACCACTGGGTTTTTTATTTTTTGCGACATAAGTGAAAAAAGAGCACAATTTTGAAAAAAAACAAAAACACTTTTTTTTAGTTTCTATGATAAAATTTTGCAAATAAATAATTTTTGTTCATAAATTTGGACCAAACTTTATACTGCTACATATCTTTTGGTAAAAATAACCCAAATAAGTGTATATTATTTGGTCTGTATGAAAGTTATATAGTCTACAAGCTATGGTAAATAAAAAGGTAAAACAGTGCGCTTGGAACGTATTTAGAAAGCTGCCAGCCCATAAAGTCAAGATACAAACTTTAGAAGACAATCATATAAAAAAGGTGCAGCGCTGATCAATAATAAACTGTAAACAAATTCACAACATGAGTGGGTTCAGAATAAGAGCACAAAAAATCCATATAAAGTTCAGTGAAGAGTTGAAGGAGATAAAACATCCATTTGTGTAGTAAAAGATGAAACCCACATCAGAGAAAAAAAAGGGTGAGTTCCTTCCAGGCAGGAATGAAGAAGAAAAAAGCTCCCTCCAACACACGAGGTGAATAGAGGTTCTAAACGCTTACCAGCTGCATCTGACCAGCCAAATAATAAATGGTCAAAGATCACATTTCGTGTTGTCAAGGTCTCCCGTTACCTACAGAGACTCCCCAGCTGTCACTCAACATCTCTTTTAAAAAGCATTGGATTTTCTGTCAGCCGATATACATGGAGAAAAGCAAAAAGAACCTCATGGTGCAGTACCTTCTTATAAAACGCTTTATTGAAAGCTTAAACTACACTTACGAGAAGTCAGAAATACATCAGCTTGACTGTCAACATCCGTACAGCAGTGTGAAGTAGTGCACCATCCTCACTCATAAAATTCTCCCTCCAGCTCCCTCCGGCTTTCCGGCAGTCAACCAATCGGTGTTGGATAGCGTAATGATGTCACCGCCCAGGCCACACCCTACACGTTTCATCACATCAAACGTCGTCTGGGGAAGGGCCAAAAACCTACAAGCTATGTTGCAAATGACGGCTTATCTCATCTCTTGAGGCCCTGAAATGTCAGGAGCAAATACCCCCCCAAATTACCCTGTTTTGAAAAGTAGACAGTCCAAGGTATTTAGTAAGAGGCATGGAGAGTTTTTTGAAGTTGTAATTTTTTCTCACAATTCTTGGGACAATGAAAAAATTATTATTATTATTTTTTTTGCACAAAATTGTCATAATGACAAGTTATTTCTCACACACGGCATATGTATACTTCCAATTACACCCCAAAATGCATTCTGAAATTCCTCTCAAGTATGGCGATACCACATGTGTGAAAGAAAACACCCTAAACTATAATCTCTGAGGCATAATGAATCTTTTGAATGGTTCATTTTTCCAAAAGTCTTCGAAAAACATGGAAAGAAAATGAAAACATATTTATTTTTACACAAAGGGGTCAGTTTATAAGATACACATAGCATGTACATAGCAAAAATTACCCCCCAAAAAACATTCTGCTACTCGTCCCGAGTATGGTGATACCACATGTGTGAGACTTTTAGACAGCCTGGCCACATAGAGAGGTCCAAAATACAGGGAGCACCGTCAGACGTTCTAGGAGCATAAATTACACATAAAGTTACGATCTATTATACTTTTGAAGGCCCCGGAGCACCAGGACAATGGAATTACCCACAAAATTACCCCATTTTGGAAAGCAAACACCCCAACGTTTAATCTATGAGACATAATGAGACTTTTGAACATGTCATTTTTTTCCAAAAGTTTTTGGAAATGTGGAAAGAAAATGAAAACCTATTTTTTTTTTTTTTACACAAAGTTGTCAATTCATAAGATTTTTCTAATACATAGCATGTACATGGCAAAACTGACCCCCAAAAAACATTCTGCTACTCATCCCGAGTATGGTGATACCACATGTGTGAGATTTACACAGCCTAGCCACTTAGAGAGGTCCAACATGCAGGGAGCACCGTCAGGCGTTCTTGGAGCATAAATTACACATTTCGTTTCCGGACAACCTATCACCCCTTTGAAGGCCCTGAAGTACCAGGACAATGGAACTACCCACAAAATGACCCCATTTTGAAAAGAAAACACCCCAACTGGTAACAGGTACTCTGGTACTCTGATGGGCTGGTGACAGATACTCGGGTACTCTGATCGGTTGGCGACAAGTACTGGGGTACTCTGATGGGATGGTGACAGGTACTCGGGTACTCTGATGAGATGGTGACAGGTACTCGGGTACTCTGATGGGCTGGTGACAGGTACTCAGGTACTCTGATGGGCTGGGGACAGATACATGGGTACTCTGATGGGCTGGTGACAGGTACTCGGGTACTCTGATGAGATAATGACAGGTACTCGGGCACTCTGATGGGATGGTGACAGGTACCCGGGTACTCTGATAAGATGGTGACAGGTACTCGGGTACTCTGATGGTCTGGTGACAGGTGAGAGGTCCAACATGCAGGGAGCACCGTCAGGCGTTCTAGGAGAATAAATTACACATTTCGTTTCCTGACAACCTATCACCCTTTTGAAGGCCCTCAAGTACCAGGAAAATGGAACTACCCACAAAATGACCCCATTTTGAAAAGAAAACACCCCAACTGGTGGAAATGTGGAAAGAAAATGAAAACCTATTTTTTTTTTTTACACAAAGTTGTCAATTCATAAGATTTCTCTAATACATAGCATGTACATGGCAAAACTGACCCCCAAAAAACATTCTGCTACTCATCCCGAGTATGGTGATACCACATGTGTGAGACTTACACAGCCTAGCCACTTAGAGAGGTCCAACATGCAGGGAGCACCGTCAGGCGTTCTTGGAGCATAAATTACACATTTCGTTTCCTGACAACCTATCACCCTTTTGAAGGCCCTGAAGTACCAGGACAATAGAACTACCCACAAAATGACCCCATTTTGAAAAGAAAACACCCCAACTGGTAACAGGTACTCGGGTACTCTGAAGGGCTAGTGACCGGTACTCGGGTATTCTGATGGGTTGGCGACAGATTCTCTGGTACTCTGATGGTCTGGTGACAGGTACTCGGGTACTCTTATGGGATGGTGACAGGTACTCAGGTACTCTGATGAGATGGTGACAGATACTTGGGTACTCTGATGAGATGATGACAGGTACTGGGGTACTCTGATGGGCTGTGACAGGTACTCTGGGGATGTGACAGGTACTCTGATGGACTGTGACAGGTCCTCTTTATTTGGGGGGGAGATCAAGCACTGTACTGTGTTTTTTTTCTCCAGGTCTCCTCCTCACACACTGAGGAGGAGAACCCAGGAACGGCACTACAGCCGTTTGTTGACATTTGTGACCGGCTGTGATTGGACACAGCCAGTCACATGGTAAAGAGCCAATTTCATTGGCTCTTTACCCTGATCGGGGATGGGCTGTGTCCGAGGGACACGCCTCATACCCGATCGCCACGCTGCGTGCCAACGGGCACGCGCGCGAGTGGCGATCGCAAGCAGAACACATGTGACCGGCTGTGATTGGACACAGCCGGTCACGTGGTAAAGAGCCAATTTAATTGGCTCTTTACCCTGATCGGGGATGGGCTGTGTCCGAGATACATGCCTCATCCACGATTGCCCTGGGGCCCGCAGGAGTGGCGAGAACGGGAGGACATCATATGACGTCCACACGGAGGGAGGAGATGTTCCTGCTGGTGTAATTTTACAATGGCCCGGTATGGAAGTGGTTAAAGAAAGAAAAAAACGCAGCCTTTAATATTACTTTAAATATGTAAACCTAAAATCTATTTTTCACTATTTTGGCATCATGTCTCTCTGTATACAATTTTCGTAAGATCCAATTGAACATTCAATTTAAATCTGCTACATATTTCCCACATCCATAAAAACAAATGGTGTTCAAAGTCTTACAGTTTGTTTTCTTGAGAAAGTAGCCAGAGGTGTGGGAGCTCTTCAGCCAGTAGAGAGCATGAGCTTTGCTGATTGTAGAGCTACATTTAGTTTTGATGCATCTGAATGCATTTAACTTATTTAAAGCAGAACTTCACCTTAACCGGTTCCACACAGCCTACCGTATATTCACAGCGGCAGTGTGGACACTTAGCGCGAATCGCCGTAAAAAAGGTAATCTGCGGGTGGCTGCTAGGGGGCGCGCGCGCCCTGTACTCCTGAGGAGTGTGCCCGCGGCTCGGGCGGACCCGATGTCCGCCGGCGAGCCGCGATGAGCAGCCACAGCCAAAGAACAGGGAACCGCCTATCTAAACACGGCGGTTCCCTGCTCTGTTAGTGGGGGCATAGGAGATCTACTGATTCCTGTCACTGGGATCAGTTAGATCTCTTATGCCCATGGTAACCCAGCCCCCCCACAGTTAGAACACACCCAGGGAATACAGTTAACCCCTAGATCTCCCCCTGCAGGTTAACCCATTCACTGCCAATGACATTTATACAGTAATCAGTCGACATTTAAATTTCTGATCGCTGAATAAATGTCTTTGGTCCCAAAAAAGTGTCAAAAATGTCCGACATGTCTGCCCCAATATCGCAGTACCGCTAAAAATCGCAGATCGCCGCCATTACTAGTAAAAAATTAAAAAAAAATAAAAACCCCAGAAATTAGTTCTCATCATCCGTAAACGCGGCCACTTTTGCGCAAACCAATCAATAAATGCAGATTGTGATTTTTTTTTACCAATAATATGAGGAAGAATATAAATCGGCCAAAACCGATGAAAAGAAATGTTTTTTTTTTTCCCAAAAATTTTTTTTATTGAAGGATAAACAAGGCACAGTGTGGTAATACATATGTTTTTAATATATTTTTTTGGATTTGTATTTTAGCAAAAAGTAAGAAATTTGTTTTTTCTTTTTTGCAAAATTGTCGCTCTTCTTTTGTTTATAGAGGTGATCAGAAATGACGCAGAGGTGATCAAATACCACCAAAAGAAAGCTCTATTTGTGAGAAAAAAAGGACGCAAATTTTGTTTGGGTACAACGTCGCACAACTGCACAATTGTCAGTTAAAGTGACGCAGTGCCGAATCGCAAAAAGTGCTCTGGTCAGGAAGGGGGTAAAACTTTCCGGGGCTGAAGTGGTTAAAGGGGAAGTTCGGCTATATGCTCTCCTTCCCCACTTCTATTTTTGGCACTGTTTTTAAGGGGGCCATGCCTGATGCATCGGAAGTCCCCCCCTGCCCGTCACAGGTCCCAGGAGGCTGTGGGACCATTCACAATTTGCCGCTGGCTCGCCCATGTGCAGTGGGCAGTCGGCTGTGAAGAAACAAGGAATCACAGCTGGCTGCCCACAGTATACATACTGGCACCAGGGACCGAAAGACCATTGAAAAACCAATTTGGGTGAGGACAGTGCTGGACCCCTGGAGTGTCATTTTATTAAAAGTGAGCAACTCCAGTATTTGTTGCTGCTGACTTGTAATTTTTTTCCAAAGGGCGAATAACTAATAATTCAGTTGGGCTTCAATATAGAAAATTATTGTTCTTGAGTTTAGGTATTCTTTTAAGCAAATCTGTTTACCTAGAGATCTTGGCAGTCATAACACTTCCTGTTGCAAGCTAACCATACAATGTAACTGCTTCACTGCCATGCTTGCTCCTTCAGTGGACCATTGGTTGCTGACAGCACTGCTGATTTGCTTAAAATGTTGATTCACCTTTATAGAAAAAGGTGAACTAACACCGGACACCCTCCCCACCCCCAGGCTGCACTGTACCTGAGATCCTGAGCTGTCAGGGCTTGCTCCCACAGGCACTCCAGTGGTCTGGGGATGTGAAGTCCCTGCTGTTCTCCCTCTTCTCTGTCAGTGCTTCCAGGATGGACCAGATGGATTCTGATTGGTAAGCACCTTCATGTGACCAGAGCTGACCAATCAGATTCCATCTGGTCTGTCCTGGAAGCACTGATGGATAAGAGGGAGAACAGCTGGGATTTCAAATCCAAATGACTAGCTGCAGGAGCCCTGACAGTTCAGGATTGCCGGAGGTAAGTACAGTGGGGACCAAGGGGGGCAGGGGTGTGTCTAGTGTTAGTTCACCTTTACATTTTTTTCTGCAAGGCTCCATGAACACTGGCTTAAAAAAATGCTGCTTCTACAGGAGTTTCGTGTTCTGCCTGTAGAAGCAGTTCAATGTTATCCTAGATGTCCATACACATTAGGACGTTTAGAGGCATAGTTTAAGCTCAGCGTTTAGAGGCAGTAAAAAAACCCTTCTGGATCGCATTTCTGATTGGAGCTTACTGGCAGAATAAACATAAAACTCTCCTAAACTCATCTAGACTTTGTACAAAAAAAATGCTCTATATGAGCGTTTTTTACTCCAAAGAGATGTTTTTTTTTAAGCCCAGTGTGCATGGAGCCTTAAGGTGAACTAACCCTTTCAGGAAACTGTATACAGTGTATACATATATATAGTGTGCAGCAAATCTGGGGTGTGTCCAGGTGCAGTTGCATGGTCTTGCTACAGCTGGATGTCTTAGGCCTGACTGTGCTGTCTGCCAGGAGTGACTGCAGAGAATTAAAAACCCTATGCCATAAAAAACATCTCCCATACATGTATTTCAACTGTGTATTTAGCTCTTTGCGTGTAGTTCAACTTTAAACTCTCCTCAGGTATATTATGATTCTCTACACTTACATTTCATTATATGTACAAAGCATTTTTGCTGAATCTCAAAACTGAGTAAAATACTATTATATCTGCAATGAAAGTGCACAAAATGCGCTGAAATTGTATGTTTAATGTTTATAATTGATGTAAACACAGCAGCCAGTTACTGTACTTCAGCAGCCCTTAAGAATGTTTTATGTGCAAATATTAAAAGGACATTGCGTTTCATCTCTAAAAATCTTCTTCTAAGATATTAAAGTAATAGAGCTAAAATTTCCAGATTAAATTACAGATGATGTAGATGAAAACTGTTTGATCTCAGTCTAACAGATGTTCAATACCACATAATAAAACCACTTTAGCAAGTCAGTCAACAAAGATGGCGACAGGAAGTTGGGACTATTGGGAAAATGTGAAGGAGCAGGCCAGGCCACTGGAGATCAAGCTCAAGCCGCAGTTTTGTTTGGTTACCTTTCCATTAACCACCAATACAGCAACTCATTAAGCTATGACTATTCAGACACAACTCGATTGCTTCATAGATTACAACAGAATCACTTGCTTGAACAATACCATCTCAGACTAAAGATTTGGCAATGACTGCTGACCTAACTGACCGAAACGGCTGAATAAAGCAATATAGCTGCTCCATGATCCCTTCATCAAGCAGGATTAAGCATGTGACTCTACAATACAATATCTTTTTTCAGGTAGTTAAAATGGGAAGGCCCTTTGTCATTAATACAGAAGGATAATGAATTTGAGAGAGCTGAATCTGGATAAAATAACAGGAAAGCAGAGAGTTGCTTCTGAATATACAGGAGCAGCTCAGAGGTTTTGATGCTCTCAGTGGCAATATGAGAAAACATGACACTGCAGAGGGGAATGCTGAAATCCATACAGAGCTGAATACATTTCTTGGGCAATTGATTTCCTGCACTTCATGGCATCAACAGCTTCCTCCTGAGGATTAACCTGATGAAGTGCACTGAGATTTGCTGATTCCGGGTTCTGTTTTTGTCAGTCTTGCCGTTAGTCTATGCTTTCTATAGAAAACGGATACAGATTCTGCCCCATTACTAAGGGAGCAACTACAGCAGTATGTAAAGGCATGTGACTAGTATTTCACATCCCATATATATAAGGGAGCTAACAAACTCATTGACTATTTATACACAGACACTCATTTTGATTTAAAAAACCACACATGAGAAATTTATCTTTAATTGCCATTTTAAATTGTGTGTGCCAACTTCTGTGTCTGTACCAAAACTTTTTTTTTTTTTATCAGGGCCATTTGGGTGATTTCTGTTATCATTATGATTTTAAAAGGAGCCAAAAAACGATATGATAAAAAATGGCTTCATGTGATCACTATCCTTGAATAAAAGACAGATTTTTTGGCATGATTAGTCATATTTTCAGTATAAATGCCAAGATTTCACAATTTCTGCCAGGGTGTGCAAACTTTTGAGCACAACTGTGTATATATATATATGA
>BLSH010277203.1:872988-886171 GCA_018402905.1 Glandirana rugosa
TTTACACACAGACTAAGGACACCCCCCAGGCACAATATTTAAAGGAATTTTTCACTTTAAGCATTATTAAAATCACTGCTCCTGAAAAAACAATCGATTTAAAAACTTTTTTGTCATTGATACATGTCCCCTAGGGCAGGACCCGGGTCCCCATACACTTTTTAGGGCAATAACATTGCATATAAGCCTTTAAAATGAGCACTTTTGATTTTTCATGTTCGCGTACCATAGACTTTAATGGTGTTCGGATGTTCGCCCTGAACTTTTTGTCTGTTCGCATGTTCTGGTGCAAACCGAACTGGGGGGTGTTCGGCTCATCCCTAATCACCAGATGAAGATAGAAGAAATAAAAGAAAATGAATACAGCCATCACATCTAAGAATTGGTAAGCTGCAATATAATAAATGTTTGCTTATTGGTATAATGCCACTTTACATGCACCTTGAATACAATTAAGATTGGGAATTGTAACATAAGGATTTTATTTTATTTATTTCAAATATGGGAGTAATATTACAATGATTTTGGCATATGAGGGGTATATACATGGGAAGTCACTATTTGGCGGTGGGATGTTTGTTTTGTAACAAATTCATGCATTCATAATTTAAAATTCATTAAATATGCTGCAGTTGATAAGGATATTTTTATAGTCATTCCAAAAACAAGTTATACATAAACAATAATCAAGATGAACAAATAAAGAAAAAGAAATAAATAGATATGCAAACATAAGTATAGAGATAAATTGGGAGAAGGTAAAGAATAATAATATTAAATTAACGCCAACCGTTGTTTGTTGAACTGATGAAGTCCTCCTTGAAGTCATCCTATAGTAAAAATGTTATACAGTTGTTTTTAGTTTATTTTCTGAAACCTTGGATTTTATATCTCTAGAAAAGCATAGTTTTATTTTTAAAGCAAAGCACCGCAGTAAGGTACATAACCTTGTGCAGCAGAGTAACTGTGTATACACTGAAAATGAGAAAGAATGAGCTAAAATACCTACCAGTCAATAAATGTCACTATGACTGATTAACAAACAAAATTAATGTTAAACCTAAGTAATTGGTGTTATTGGAAGGTTCCACCAATAACTCAGTGTAAGGACATGTTAGATCAATAACCTTTTTGTATGATTTGGTAATTAACAGGAGGGCAGTGTGGTGGCTAAGTGGTTAGCACTCTTGTTGTGCAGGGCTAGGTTCCTACCAAGGACATTTGATTTACTAAAGACCAGTGAAAGAAAAAGGAAAATCCACGAGATATGTTTATTGCATGGCATCACTTCTTAAGCACAATGGATACACTATTTAGGATTTCTGTAAAGCTATTGTAGAGTATATATACATTAAGTCCAACGTTTTGTATCTATATATTTTTTGTAAACACTATGAGCTCACAACTAAGCAGGGTTTAAAGCGGTATTAAAGTAGAAGCCAGCCCTAAAACTAAAATCCCTTCATCTACAGATATTGACAATCTAACACTACTCTATCTAATCCTGTGAAGAAGAAATCAGTATACATACTTTTTCTGCAGGCGATCCGACCCGATCCCACGCTGAGCTGTCAGCGGTGGTTTCATTGTGGAGGCGGGTGCAGAGGACACAGCTGACAACGGAAGCTCCATAGTAAGTCTATGGGTGATGTTACTCCCCATTCATTTTACAGCCGTTGTCGGCCGTGTCCTCTGTAGAGCTTCCGTCGCTGGAGACTGGATCGGATCAGCTTCAGAAAAGGTATGCATACTCATTTTTTCTTTACTTGGCTAGATAGCTTAGTTTTAGGGTGGACTTACACTTTAAGCCCTAAACCAAAAATGTAATATATTGCAGCTTACCAATCATTAGATGAGATGGCTGCATTCAATTTCTTTTTTTTAGGCTTTCTCCTCTCAGTTTTCACCTGGTGATCTGGCTGGTAACACACCTCCTGTATTAAAGTGCCCCCACTCTGAAAGAAAGAAACAGGGATTCCTTAGCCACTTGGCAACTGCCTACTGCAGATATACTGCGGCAGAGAAGCCCCGCTGCCCCTAGTTGTGCTGCCATTCACTACAGCACATGGCGGTCAGCGGGTCCTGACCGGAACCCGCCGATCAGCTGAGCAGGTGAAAGAAGAAAGCCTTGTGTTGCTAAACACAGGGCTCTTTACAGACAGCGGCAAAGTAAAAACCAACACTTTGATTACTGAAACAATACACAGTAAACACAGGAAACATTGTCAAGCACACAGTTAACTCTTTGATTACCCCTAAATGATAACCCATTCCCAGCCAGTGTCATTAGTACAGTGACAGTATATAATATTAGCACTGATCACTGTATTAGTGCGGTGTCAGTTAGTGTCAGATTGCCCGCCCCACTACCACAGTCCCACTATAAGTAGGTGATTGCTGCCATTACTAGTATAAAAAAAATCCAGTATTTATACCATAGTTTGTAGATGCTATAACTTTCATGCAAACTAATTAATATACACTTATTGGGATTTGTTTTTACCAAAGACATGTAGCAGAATACATTTTCACCTAAATATATGATGATTTTTTTAAATGTTTTTTTAATGGGATATGTTTTACAGCAGAAAGTAAAAAGTATTGATTTTTTTGAAAATTTTCGGTCTTTTTTAGTTTATATTGCAAAAAATAAAAAACCCAGTGGTGATGAAACACTACTAAAAGAAAGCTGTAGTTGTGTGAAAAAAAATTATATCAATTTTGTTTGGGTAAAGGGTTGCATGACCGCTCGATTGCCAGTCAGTATCGCCATGCTGAATAGCAAAAAAAAGCCCTGGTCATGAAGGGGGGTAAAACCTGCCGGAGCTCAAGTGGTTAGGACAGCAGTATTGTTAATCTGGGGGAGGGGAGTATTAGATGGACTAGCAGATATAAATAGACTAACAAATTGAAGCTGAACCCCAGTTATCACTTTATAGTTATACAACTACAGCAAACTGTTTTTTTTTTTCTTTTCAGATAAAAGTTTTACATAAATAAATAAAAACTGATAATTGGAAGCATCCCTGTCAGTGATAAATTTGCAGAACATATATATCTGCGCTAACCCTTAAATCAATAAACACTTTATGTGAAAGTGCTGCAACTTATAATAGCCCAAATTCTTTGCTATAATCAAATATATATAACATATAAGTGCGCAACTGAACTTATCAAAAAATGTCATGCATAAATTCAAAACCAGCTATATGCATCTATAATCCTGCTAACAAAATTAATATATATTAAAAAAAAAGTCCATAAAAAGGAAAACACAAGTAATAATAATAATTTAAGTCCAACAAATGTGCTCTGAAAGGTGAGAAGAGTGGTTCACTAATACACAGTGTTTTCACCCAGTGCTCAATCCATAGGCAATCAATCAGCCTCTCTTACCAGAGATCAAATGGCTTTAGCATGCATCCAAAATGAAGGATAATCCGCTTTGGGAGTCCCTCTAAATGAGTGTGGTCTCAGGCAAGTAAGTGATTCAGCGGAAAAAGGGTCGCTCCGATGTGTAGATCATCCCTTTCAGCCAGGAAGTGTTTCAATTGGAAAAATATATTGCCCATCCAGGGATCTTCACACTATGGATACTCTCCAGCATAAAAGGCTAAGGAAGGAAGAGCATTCATACTATCACTCACAATTAGGATTACAATCAACGGTGGTAATACATTTCAGGGATCTTCCCGGCGCCAGGAAGCATGCATGTGTGCAGGAGCCGGGCGTGCCAGTGAGACTGGCGCCAAGAGTTCCTATTTAAATAGTCCAGCTGCACAGAGACATTGCTGTTTGATCCGCAGCTAGTATCTGTGTTACCCGTTCCTGAGATCTTGATTCTGATTCCTGTGTTTGACCCAGCTCATCCTGACTATGCTTGCTCTCTGTTACCCTGATCCCGGCCTGCCTTGTTGACTACGCTACCTCTTCACTGCTTGATACTCTGTTGCCGAACTCTGCCTGTATTCTGGCCATTCTTTGCCTGTAGTTTTATCTGCTCCTGATTACCTATTACCAAACCCGGCTTGTCTGACCACACACTCAGTGTCTCCTCAGCCCTGCACCTGCCAGTCTGCTTCCTGTTCCTGCATCCTGCTGCATCCACTGAACTACAGACACCTACCGTACTACCTGCTGGTCTATCCTGGTGACACATCTAATTCACCGAAGACGACCCAGACACCCATACACTGCCATGCTCTTGTGGCCACTGTTGCAACACCGGTGGCCCTTGAGCCGGGGTTGTACAAGAGAACTTTCCACTACACGTCAGGCTTGTCCGACAGGTATGTGACAACACAGCTGAAGACCTAGGTAGCAGGCTGGTACGTAGTGACGTCAAGGAATTCTGCTCCACCCGACATGTTTCTCCATAAGAGGCATCAACTGGGACCGGGGGCTATTATTTTTACAAATTACATTTGCAGAACATTACATTACATTTCCAGAACAGCTTATTCTGTTGAAAAACAACAGACCTGCTCTCCAGATCACTAAGTGAAAATAAAAGAAAGAAAGCCTAAGCAAAAAAAAAAATTGCAGCCGTTGCATCTAAGAATTGGTAAGCTGCAATATAATAAATGTTTGCTTTTGGGGTTAATACCACTTTTTAATGAGCAGTATTTATTTAAAAATATGTTACTTGTATTTGAATTTTGAATTATGTATCTGGTGAGAGTGCTCCAAACTAGAGCCTTCCACTTACTGCAAAGAGTTTTTGGTACAGATGTTCCATAGCAACCATTCATGTTCCTGGCTGTTAAATGCACTATAGCTGGAGCATTGAAAAACAATCTGTCTTCTTGGCTCACAGCAAGCATAACATCTCTTGGATTATAACCCATGAAAAAATTGCCAGCATAAGTAAAAATAAAGCAAAACAGTTTACGAAAACACGGATATCCTGGGCCACGTATATGAAGATTCACCTGGATGAAGAATTCTAATTAGCTTTACTTTATGCTGGGAACCTCTGGGCCTGAATACTCGCCTTATGCTTCCTTACTGTTCCTTATTTATCCTCTTTTTTCCTATTTCTTCTTGTTATATGAGGTTTATAAATTTGCTGTGATCTCAGTCTGAGACCAAATTCCTTATGGGATCTGCTTGATTTGTGAGATGGAACACTTCTCTTTTTATGGTTAAAGTGTTCACGTTGGAACACCTCTTGAACTACCCCATCTCTATGCAAGCTATTTTATATATGTGCTGTTTGGTTATTTTTCAATGATCTGAGATCACTGTATATTCTGCATTTGCTTTTTTTTTTGTATCATTTTTACATTTCTTATTGCCATGTACTGCAGTCATGAGCATCCTCCCCCTTCCCCAGCAGGTAGAGCAGGTAGTATTATACATAATTTGCTATTACAGTTAGCGTAAGCATGGAACAACTAAGAGTCACCTATTTAGAGTTCTCTGGACCATTATTCGGTGGAATCCCCTTCACTAAAACGGAACTTCACCCAATAGGGGAAGTCTCGCTTGTTTGCACCCCCCTCCCCCTTTAACAATTGGTTATGACAGGTCCCTGCTTCCACTTGCGGCGATCAGCCCAGAAGTTAATACCACTTTAAATGATGTTGGCAGCAAAACAGACTAATGCAAACCGCTGTTTTTTAAATAATTTGCTAATAACCAATTTATACAATTTTCCATTATGTACTGTAACTGACATGTTCCTGCTCAAGGCCCAGGAGCTTGTCTGACCCAGAAAATAGCTTTCCCGCTCACAGCTACTGCCAGTCATCCGGGGTTAAATACATAGCTGCCCCCCCCTCCCCCATATAAAGTGTAGACACAGATAACTATTTTAGCATGGCAAAAGACAAGAGGGAAACATCTTGCTTTGGCATATAGGGGTTGATTTACTAAAGGCAAAATGATTGTTCACTTTGCAAGGGAAGTTGCACTTTGCAGGGGGATTTCCCCCATAGCTTATTGAATGAGGCAAAGATCTGCTGATTTCCATCATCCAATCATGTACAAGCAAAAATGCAGCTTTTTCTTATTGTCCCTGCACGTGATTGGGTATTCTTTGCAAAGTGAAATTTCACCACATTCACAAAGTTCTAGTGGAAAATCCCCCTTGCAAAGTACAACTTCCCTTGTAACGTGAACAGCCTATTTGCCTTTAGTAAATCAACTCCTTCTGTTTTTGCTTATACAGGCATAAGTGGACATGTGTGACACTTAACACAAGCTGTGTTGTTTTGGCGCCAGAGCTGAATTTTCTTGCCAGTGGTCAAAGGTTTTTTTTCACATCTTTCATTGTGAGGGATGTTGTTGCAATTTTTCATTGACTCTCACCAGTGTCATACACTATCAGCAGGAAAACAATGCCTCATTATGAGCAGAGGAGGAATTTCAGTAAATTGATTTTGGCACAAGATAATGACAAAGTTGCTTAAAAAAGGAAGAAAAATATTTATTTAGAGGGTGAACTTTTTTTGGAGGGGTGGTGTGTTTGGGGAAAATTTGTTAATTTAATTCATGGTTGAGTGTTGGGACCCTTACTTTTTAATGTCTTTATAAATTATATAGGGTCTGGGATTAAAAGTACCATTTCAGTGTTTGCAGATGACACTAAGATATGCAGTGGAATAACGTCCTTACAGGATATCTCCAATTTACAAGACGACCTCAATGCACTGTTTAATTGGGCGACTATGTGGCAGATGAGGTTTAATGTAGATAAATGTAAAGTTATGCACTTGGGGGCAAAGGATATACATGCATCATACATACTAGGGGGAGTACAACTGGGGGAATCCATAGTGGAGAAGCATCTGGGGGTTTTGTTAGATCATAAGATTAATAATGGCATGCAATGCCAAGCTGCGGTTTCCAAAGCGAGCAAAATCCTTTCTTGTATTAAGAGTTATGGATTCCAGAGATAGAGACATTATTTTGCCAGTGTGCAAATCATTAGTAAGACCTCACCTGGAATATGCAGTTCAGTTTTGGGCACCAGTTCTCAAAAAGGATATCGGGGAACTGGAGAAAGTGCAGAGAAGAGCAACCAAACTGATAAGAGGCATGGAGGAGCTTAGCTATGAGGAAAGATTAGAGGAACTGAATTGATTCTCTCTTGAGAAGAGGAGATTAAGGGGGGAATATGATCAACATGTACAAATACATAAGTGGTCCATATAGTGAACTTGGTGTTGAGTTACTCACTTTAAGGTCATCACAGAGGACAAGGGGGCACTCTTTACGTCTAGAGGAAAAAAGATTTCATCTCCAAATACGGAAAGGTTTCTTCACAGTTAGAGCTGTGAAAATGTGGAATAGACTCCCCCCAGAGGTGGTTTTGGCCAGCACAGTAGATTACTTTAAAAAAGGCCTGGGTTAACATAACTGGCTACTAACATTTATATGTAAAGTTGATCCAGGGAAAATCTGATTGCCTTTCGGGGGATCAGGAAGGAATTTTTTCCCCCGCTATAGCACATTGGATCATGCTTTACTTGGGTTTTTCCTTCTTCTGGATCAACTGTGAGTGAAGGATTGTGTATATGGGGTTGTATGGTTATATATATATATTTTTCTTTTTTTTATTGGTTGAACTAGATGGACTTGTGTCTTTTTTGTAACCTGACTAACTATGTAACTATGATTTTTGTATGTGTTTTTTTTATTGTTACATGTTTACTGGGAATGTCAATTTTCCCTCTTTTCTCATACCCTTGCTCACATTTCTTGCTGTTTTGCCTTTAATGTGAAATATGTGTAAAATAATGAGGCTAATGAAGGACCATCTTTGGGCACAAAAACAGGTCCAGGTAACCATGAAAAGCTCTCTGTATCCCTAATAGTCACCAGGAACACCTTATTTCACCTATCTCTTGGACTTAAAGTGACATTTCACTAAAATGCAATGATTTTCATTGCAAATTTGGGGAAATGAAAACTCTCAAATTTAATCACTGTACTGCCTTGCTGGGCAGCTTTGAAAGAACTGACATTTTCCGAAATTTTATTGTTTTCTAACCACTTCCCGCCTGGCCTATAGACAAATGATGAATGGGTAGTGCTTCAGTTATCCTGACTGGATGTCATATGACGTCTTTCAGGACAACCCACGATTGCGCGCCTGCGGGGGCATGCAGTGCGGCGATCAGTGATGCGGTGTGTCAGTCTGACCCACTGCATTACCGATCTCGGTAAATAGCTTCCATTGGAAGCTCTTTATCACGTGATCAGCCGTGACCAATTATGGCTGGTCACAGTGTAAACAGGAAGAGCCGTGTATCGGCTTTTCCTCTACTCGCATCTGCAGACGTGAGTAGAGGAGAGCCGTTTGGGGGCTCTCCTGACACTGATTGTTTATCAGTGCAGCCCCCACTAGGATCGTCACCCAGGACCATCAGGGAGCCCACCAGGACCACCAGGGAATATCCACCCAGGGACCACCAGGGAAGCCCACCCTGACCACCAGGGAGCCCACCCTAGACCTCCAGGTAAGGGGCACAATGCCCAACGTGAATGGCACAAAAGTGCCCATCTTGGATGCCACCCAGGACCACCAGGCAAAGCCTTCAAAAAAGTGCCATCTATCATTGCCGCCTATCAGTGCCAGCCAGTGCCATCTATCAGTGCCACCCATCAGTGCCACCTATCAGTGCCAACTATTAGTGCCCAGTGCCACCTATCAGCGCCCATCAGTGCTGCCTATGAGTGTCCATCAGTGCCGCCTATGAGTGGCCATCAGTGCCGCTTATCAGTGTCACTTATCAGTGCCCGTCTGTACTGCTTATCAGTGCCGCCTATCAGAGCTACATATATGTGCCTCATCAGCAGTGCCCATCAGTGCCACCTCATCAGTGCCAATGAGTACTGCCTCATCAGTGCCCATCAGTGTAGCCTCATAAGTGCCTGTCAGTGATGGAGAGAATGTTCTTATTTACAAAGTTTTGTGACAAACAAGGAAAAACTTTTTTTTTTCTAAATTTTCGTTCTTTTTTTATTTGTAGCGCAAAAAATAAAAACCCCAGTGGTGATCAAATACCACCAAAAGAAAGCTCTATTTGTGGGAGAAAAAAATGTTGTTTGGGTACAGTGTCGCATGACCACGCAATTGTCATTCAAAATGCAACAGCGCTGAAAATTGGTCTTGGCGGGAAGGGGGGGGGGGGTGTAAGTGTCTGATATTGAAACAGGTTAAAAGTGTTATATGTCTGTGGCAATCATACATCACCTTAGTAGGAGACTGCCTCTACCTGGCAATATTTGATTGTTTTGGCTGACAATTTATTTTTGACTTAAACCATATTATAAAGATCTTACAAGCACACATCCTTATGTCAATTAACAGTAATTGCCTTAAAGTGGTTGTAAAGCTCAGTCATGAAACCTGAGCAAAGCACATCTATGTTTACTTCTCTTTCTCCAAAGCTTTAAGTGTCGTTTCACTCTGGTTATTCTTTCCTCTGTTATCAGCATGAGTTCCTTCTGAGAAGTTTTCCTGACACATGAAATAATATTTGTGTCAGGGAGGGAGCTCAGAATGGAGCTTGTCTATTCAGAACACAGCTCTTCCACTGTGCGGGGGGGTGTTCCTTTCCTCCAATCAGCTCTCAATCAGGGCTGGGTGTGATCTGGGAGCTGAGTGGAGGAAAGGGACACACTCCCTTCTACACAATCTTATAGGGAAACACACACACACAGCCAAGGCTGTCAATCACAGGTTGTGTGCTGGAGCTCACCTTTCCCTGTCTTCCTAAATCCCTTGGAGTCAGCACAACCTCACTTTTGACTGAGGCAAGTAAACACTATAGAAGGATATGTTTTTTTTAAATCTTATTTTCATTGGTTTACAACCACTCTAAATAAAAAAAAGGAGGATTCAAAGAAAAATAAAACTATGCATTGTCTATTCAGGGAAACACAACAGTTTGCTCTATATTCCTCTCCCTCCCCAAAATATATTTAACTCAGTCACTTGCAGCTCTGTTCAGGACTGGGAGCCAAGAGAAATAAGTATGGAGAAGCATGTGACTCTTTACATGTGACAGCACAGCACCAGTCAATGCTGTCACATGGGGTGTCTATGGAGTTGCTTTATTAACCTCCCTGGTGCTATGATTATGTCAGATTTTTGCTTCTAAAAGCGGTACATTGTTTTGCATAGAAATTTGGCATTTTATATTGTAGGCCTGTAATTCTTACGAATAACTCACTAAAATCTGTCCAAACAAGAGTCTAGTAGACATCCCGGGTATGATAAAGTATGAAACAAGAAATCATAAATTATAATATAATAAGTAACTATAAATAATTATCAAAAATACTAATATAATAGTAATAACATTTATTCAATAATGTAATTAAATCAAAAACACTGAAATTTGCTCATTTGCAGAATTGTCGCTGTCGTCACGTTCATTGTCTGATGATAAATTTCCCCAAAAATCAGTATCACTCAATTCTGCAAGTGATTCTTATTTACTATTGGTGTTTTCTAGCTGATCAAAAAACCACTTTTGACGTAAAGGGACACTTTTTGGTTGCCATGGACATTCTCAAGTTTCCAGGCAGAAAGAATGACACATATAATATAAAAGTGCATGCAGGGCACTGGGCACACCACTAGGGACAAAGGGGATGTGAAATGATTTGATACAGCAATGTAATCTTACAGATTACAGTGTACTGAATGTTTGCTGTGTGTTTCACTTTTTGAATTTGCTGCCAGTCTCCACCCCCTTGCAACGCTCGCAGGGAACGGAGCCCGGCACACAGAGTCATCGGGCGGCGGACACAGCCCGCAGGCACGGTGGGGGACATCGCTGGATCCAGGAGACAAGGTGAGTAATGCTGCGTGGATCCAGCAATGCGATCCCGAGTGTGGCTCGGGGGTTACCACTCTTGGAACAGAAAATTCACCCCGTGCCACACTCGGGAATACCGCCAGGGGGGTTAAAGGCAAATAGGCTATTCACTTTGCATAGGAATTTTCCCTTAGCTTAGTGAATGAGGTGAAGCTCTGCTGACTTCTATCATCTTCCAATCATGTGCAAGTAAAAATATTTTTTGTTTTCTACCTTGCACGTGATTGGGTATTCTTTGCAAAATACATTTTCACCGCATTCATGAAGCTAAAAGAAAATTCCTTTGTCATTAGTAAATCCACCCCTAAAACTCTATGTAAACTATAATTCCAATGAGTCTAGCAAGGGTCAGGTATGTTGTTTAGTGTTTTTTAGTGCACTGCCAGCACTTTTAAATTTGAGAATAATGTAGATTACAAGATGTCAGCAACGGTAGCCAATGTTATATTATAGTTAAAAAAAAACCTTATAAAATTTGTTAGATTTGAAAACAATCAGAACAGATGAGCAAGAATGTTCCGCTATTTAAATTTGAGGGTTCGATGGCTTGATACTTTGAAGAATGGGATTAATCTATTTTACAGTACCCACATGACAAGTTTAGAGCTAGTGGCCTCATGAATAAAAAATCTATCATATTAATGCTAATTTAGAGTAGCATAAATAGCATTGTTCTGTTCCTTGCTAAGATTTTCAAGATGGTTTATGAGAACTTAGATAAACAAACCACTGCTTTTTTTCCCCCTCATTTGCATGTTGCTTCCTAACAGAATATTTTTTCCATTTTGTGTGCAATTATAGGAAGCTTATTTTCTTCCCTATCAGTTTTTCATCAGTTGGTGATCAACATTAACCGTTTATTGCTAGTGTAATGTTGCTTCATGAAATGCCAATTGTGTGATTAGCTTTCACAAATAGACTGTGCTTGATGCAATAACACCTAACATGCACGTGTTTTTTTTATTAAGGTGTAAAGAGGGAAGCAGGTGTATCAACATTTATAGTCTATTTTACAGTGCATCTAGGATATAATTAAAATATATGGTCGTCTCTTCGTTTTATTTCACAGTAAACTCTTGGCAGGATCTGAATATACAGAACAATATAAACAAGTCAGAACATTAATAAATCATAATAATTTTGGAAATGAGTATTGATTTTTTTTAATCACTTCTACTTACTCAAATATTATTGTGTTTAAAATAAAGAAAATGCAGTACAAATGCGGTACAAATGACAATCATCGCATTATTTTATTTTGGATAAAACACTGAAGTTGCTCTACTTTGCAGCATAGACAAAACTAGAGGTTTATGATCTTCAGTAAAAATCCAAAACCAGGATAGAATGAGCAACTTTCAGGGGTTCTGGTGAAGTATACTGTACATGTAGCACTTACCCCCAAGGGAGCCGCTGATGGGTTCCCTGATTCCGCATGACAACAATCCTTCTGGCAATGCCATATCCTCTGGCGCACCATGGGTTGTATAGCCTGAGCCCTAAATCTAGCTTAGGCAGACCATACATGGTTCGAATCTCGAAAGCAGGAACTGGCTGAGATTCAAACCATGTATGGGCAGGCTGAATGTATCAAGTTGATCGATCAATCAACTTGGATACAACCAGCCTGCTAGATTTTACTTGAGAGCATTGCTAGGGGCTATATCAGCTTCTCCTGCCCCTGCCGGGAGAATGCAATGGCTCAGCAGGAGGGATTCCCGCAACAACAGTGTTTGTGTTGATGAGGGAATCAAGCAAATTTATGGGCAGCCTAACTTACTAAATACAGTAATAAAATAAATCCTAACCAGGCCCCACCCTGGATTCTTGGAAGGGTCAAATTAAATCAGTTGCATAGCTCTATAAATCCACTTATCACTCTCGGGCTGGCCCCGTAAATTTAACAAAGTCATGGACCTCTGGGTCAATTCAGACACCACAACTAATTCCTGTAGCCCCCTCTGTCCCTTGAGTAGAGTTACACTTTGCATATAGTGAAGGATAGCTGTTGCTTCCTTTCTGCTGGAAAGGCCTTACTAAGCCTCCAGACTGCTTCCTGCCTAGGGGAGGTGATTCATATTTGGAGGAGCAGGAAGATCCCTTTTTGGCTCCTGAGTTCTTTGTACGAAGCTGACGTTGATTATTTGTTTCTATTGATCTTCATGTGGGTACAGAGCATTGTTTTGTTTTTTACTTATGTTCTTATGCTTAGTAATTGATGATATTGTATTACCTCTGCTGGGGTATGCCCCAAGGCTCTGTTTTGTCAACTTACTTTTTCAAACCTAATAAAAAGCTTAAAAAAAAAAAAATATATATATATATATATATATATAGATATATATATA
>BLSH010277203.1:909153-922794 GCA_018402905.1 Glandirana rugosa
AATCCCCCTTAATAATCTAATGTGGTTGATTCTGGTACAGAAAACCTTGAAAGATCCCGTAAGGGATACAAATTTTCAATTAAGAAGAGAGGAATTGTAGTTTAATTCTGACAGTGTGGTAACAGATACACAACCCCACTCCAACTTTAGGTGAAGACATCATACTAAAACACTCGATTCATATTCCTGGACCAGGTGTACCATACGTAAGTCCCGGCTAGGACCCCAGTGTTCGCGGACCCACGTCTTTATAAAGACCACGGGGGTGTACCCGCACCAGTAGAATTATTGAGGAGGGGAAATGTTTATAAAGACACCGTTGCTGAGTCAATCTGATACAGGACCATCTCCTGTAGTATGTATGCAGTCTTTGATCATCTCCTTTAGTATATCTGCCATGTATTCCAGGGTAACATCTCTGTGTTTGAGTCGTTGCCACAGAAATATTTGTAAAGGGGAGGAGTTATTAAGATGACCACGCCCATGTGGGGGCACCAGAAATATTTCTGCACCCAGGCGCTTGTGACCCCAGGATCGGCCCTGAATGCATACCATGTGGACCAGGTCCTTATACTTAGCTCACAAAATCATACTACAGAAGTGGATTTCAACCTCACCCCAACACATAGACAATGGTGTGACAGTCTTAATTTGATGTTAAGGAGAGAAGAATTAACTTTTAAACATAGGGAATGCCCTAGAAAGTTCCAAAAGACATGGTCTTAGTTGGTGTAATCTAATAATTCCCCCTAATGCTCCTTCTCCTCAGAGTTCAGAGGATACCAATTAAGATTCTAAAATCAAAACTAGTTAGATAAAACGATGCATAGGTGGTGGTGGAGGGGAGACAATTAAGGTAGATGGTGGAATGTGGTCACTAGGGTGGCGTCATCTAAACAAAAAGGCAAAAGTATACCATACTGGGTTGTTTGGGAGTATTGCATGACACCTGAGTTAACCACTATGTGTCCGTGGTATACACACTAATTTGTATGTGATACTAACAAAAAATGTATTGAGTCTGTGAAGTGCTTTGTACTGTATGTTTTTTTATCAAATGTTCTTCCTTTTGATACTCTTTTGCTAATACCTACGTGTTCTTTGTATACACAAAAAATGTTTAGTAAAAATCACCTGATGTAAAAAAAAAAAAGAAGAAGAAAAATTACTTACAAAATATTATAACAGAAATGAAAAATAACGTTGGTCTTTTTTTTATGCAAAAATGGTTATTAAATAGCAGCAAAAGAAAGCTCTATCTGTTTAAAGAAAATTATAAAAATTTCATATGGGTACAGTGTTGCATGACCACACAATTGTCATTCAAAGTGTGACAGCTCTGAAAGCTGATAATTGGCCTGGGCAGGAAGGGGATGAATGTGTCCGGTATTGAAGTGGTTAATAATACAGTTTTGTTTTTAACTTTCCCCCTGCTTGTTTGAGGCCATGCGTTTGTGTTCTTGATCTTAGCTTCATATTCGAAAAACAACTTGTTTTTGTTATGTGTCATTTACTTCTGAGAAGACTAAATATAAGTAATTATTTAAATAGTGTGCTACTTTAGAATCTCGTATTGTACCTAATTTTTATGATCTTATAGTATTGTTTCTTCCTTTCACTGATATACCTAAAAAGGTTGTGTCTTCTTCCTAAACATATTTAGCCTTTCCTCCTATTTGTGTTGTTTAGCTGTGCTGATAATATGTTTAGCCTCATTTTATCAGTTTTAACACATTATGGAATCATGATTTCTAAGTGGTCTGATTTCCATGGGAGATGGGAGCCAAAAACAGCCAACCAGCCTTTTCATTGTTGGAACATTGTTGTGTTTCAAGTGTACCACACAAATGGTGTCAAGGTGCTGCGGTGATTGTTGGACATGACGAAAGGTGTATGTTCTGTAAAGAAATAGTTTATTGTGACACAACTTTTCACATCATCCAGCTTCAGCTTTCTTTGCAGCTCTCAGCATTTGTACACTAGACATCTTAGAGCTGCAAAAGACGTTGGTGGAAGATTTTCTGGTACCTTAAAAACAAGGCAGTGCAAAGTGGATTAACCACTCATGATCCAGCCAAGAGTGAGTAGGCCTGCTTCATATTTTCATAAACATTTTTAAAATCATAATATATGTCTGCATTGATTGTGCAAGGGGCAGCCAAATGTATAATTTGTATTCCATCACTGCACAATAGCTGATGCATCCTTATCGGAAATTAAACAAGATAGAAGTAAAGTTCTCACTTAGAATCCGAGGCACATGCATTTATTCCAATCGTCAAAGTCCTGAAAAGTATAATAATTTATAACTCCCATCCCATGCAGTGCAAAACCTTCTGGTTGTGCAGAGTGAAAATGTATCCAAACCTGATAGCTTTAGGCTGGGTTCACACTTTCGTGCAGAGCGGCTCACACCATCAGTGTGTCCCTAGGAGACAAAAAATGGTAGGTGTGGTGCTGTTCTTATAGGTGAAGCAATCCTCCGTGAGGAGTCAGAGTGTTTCTAATACCCCCCCTCTTATCAATGACTTATAATCAAAAAGTTGCTTTGTGAATAAATGTATAAACACACTTTCCTTGGAACAGGGTATATGCAATATATAAAGTGACTAGTGCTTTAAACCAACATTTGATAGTACACTTTGTAGGTCATATAACATATAGGGGTTGATTTACTAAAGCTGGAGAGTGCAAAAACCGGTGCAGCTGTGCATGCTAGCCAATCAGCTTCTAACCTCAGCTTGTTCAGTCAAGCTTTGACAATAAAACCTTGAAGCTGATTGGTTTCTGTGTGGAGCTGCATCAAATTTTGCACTTTCAAGCTTTAGTAAATCAACCCCATGGTGACATTTGTGCAATATTAAGTAAAGTAACTAGTGCTTTAGTGCAATATTAAGTGTATCCAATCCTCTTAGAGCCGGTTCACACATAGGCGATCCGACTTGCCGGGTAACTCAGCGTGTCCCGCACAGCGCGACTTCAGCACGGCTTTCAAACAGCTTCTGTAAGAGAAGTCAATGCAAGTCGTCTGAATTCACCCCAAAAGTAGTACAGGGACCTTTTTCTAAGTCGGAGCAACATGAGTCGCTCCTATTAGAACTGTTCCATTGCAATGCATGGAGCGTGACTTGTCAGGAGTCGCGGTAGTGTGAACCGGCTCTTAAAATAAAGTGCCTGATGCTTTAGTGAAACATTAAGTTGTCCTTTTCAATGCATAAAAATGGGGGGGTTATTTACTAAAGGCAAATTCACTTTGTGCAGTACAAGTGCTTGGAAGTGCAGTTGCTGTAGATCCGAGGGGGACATGCAAGGAAAATATAAAACAGCATTTTTGCTTGTACATGATTGGATGATAAAATCAGCAGAGCTTCCCCTCATTTCAGATCTTCCCCTCAGATCTACAACGACTGCACTTCCAAGTTTGCCTTTAGTAAATATACCCCAAAGTCTTTTGGGAAAAAAAGTGACAGGTGCTCTTTAATAGTGTAAACTTTTGTGCTGGTGCTTCTTAGGTAATGCACTCACGAGAAATATTCACCCCTCGAAGGGGTGTTTCACATTCACAGTGCATGCCACTGTGCAGCAAATCCCAGATCCACACCTTTCAATGCCTCTCCTTTCCTTGCTCCATTTAAAATCACCCCCTCCGTTTCATCCACCTTTACTGGTTATCTAAAACAGCCTTTTTCGATCAGGGTGCCTTGAGGTTTCTTCAGAGCCCGTTCACACAGGGGCGACTTGTGCTTTGACTTGTGTCGCATCAAGTCACTTGACATCTTAAATCCAATTGAAGTGAATGAGAGCTGTCTTAATGTACACTACTGAAGTCGCTCCGGCTTCCTGTACAGGTTCCTGTACTACTTCAAGGCGACTTCTATCTGACTTGTGCCCATAGAATTCAATGGAAGTCGCCTCCAATTCAGATCCCCCATCTATATTGAAGCAACTTTACAGTTTAAAAGAAATACATTTTGATGGCAACCCCACTTCCTTCCTTCTCTGATTGGCCACAGGCAAAGTCGCCTGGCATGGAGTTGCGTTGTAAGCTGCCCAGAGTTGTGCTGAAGTCGCGTTAAATATCTCCTAGCAAAGTCGCGCTAAAGTCGCATCGCCTCTGTGTGGACCCGGGCTTAGAGGTGCCTTGGTAAAATGCCAAAACATTGTATACAAGCCGATGTGTGGATAAAGCCTACCTTTTAGTTACACAAAGCCACAGGTTTTCATTGTGCACCATTACAATGACCAATGGCATCACCAGTTGATAAGGAGGATGTCAGTCTCCTTTGACCCTCCCTTGCCCCTCTCCATCAGCATTGAGGGCACCTTAACTTTTTGACTTTAATTGAAGTCACATTCAGCAATCTTTTCATGGTGGTTGTTAACCTCTTGCAAAAAGAACCCTTCACACGGAAAGCCCGTGTGAAAGGGCCTTAAGCTGTTTCTTAAATTGCTGTGAAGAATGAACAAATCTGAAGACACTGTTGTATATGTAGCTGTGCTGCATCAATGCTTATAGGTTCAGTCTTTGCATAGTTAGTCCGGTTGAAAAAAGTCCATCTATGACCCATGATAAATGCTTAAGGGTCCCCGCTCAGGCTATCAATGTCTGATGAGGGTGCAGGCTGAGGAGTGGTCCATGCAGAATAAAAGAATAAACGCATTCTGCAGAAATAGGAAGATATAGCCCAATCGCCACACACCTTACCCAGCTAAAGTGGTTAGCAGGTAAAAGCAGCCTCAGCTCGATTCATCCATGCCACGTCCCCAACATATTTGCCATGCCCCTGGGGGGGGGCAGGGATTTTGGTAGAGTGTCTCTCTAGTGGTGGATGGTGGAAAGAAACTGTGACACACACAAAGTTGAAGTTACGTCGGGGCTGGATATTTCAATAAGACAAGGACCCAAAACACTGCTCAAAATCTACTCGGGCATTTATGCAGAGGTACAAGTACAATGTTCTGGAATGGCCATCCCAGTCCCCAGACCTGAATATCATTGAACATCTGTGGAGTGATTTGAAGTGGGCTGTCCATGCTCGGCAACCATCAAACCTAACTGAACTGGAAATGTTTTGTAAGGAGGAATGGTCCAAAATACATTCATTCAGAATCCAGACACTCATTACAGGCTATAGGAAGCGTCTAGAGGCTGTTATTTCTGCTAAAGGAGGCTCTACTAAATATTGATGTGATTTTTCTGTTGGGGTGCACAAATTTATGCACCTGTCTCATTTCGTTTTGATGCATATTGCACATTTTCTGTTAATCCAATAAACCTCATTTCACTACTGAAATATTACTGTGTCCTTCAGTTATTTGATAGGCCAAAATTAAATTGCTGATCCAAATATTTATAAATGACAATCATAGAAATTGTCAAGGGTTCCTAAATGTTTGCATACAACTGTATATATATATATACATATATATATATATATATATATATATATGTTTACACATTTCATGCAATAATATTGATGCACATATTTTGCAACACATTTTTTATGTATGAATAAACACACCATTGCTTTTGCACTTTAATCGTTTTGTACTGGGAGTTGACCCACTTAATGGTTGCTGCTATTCTCAGAGTGGTTCATTAACCCATTGTTTTATATCTACTATCAGTGAGTACTATTATCTATCATAACAGCGCTTAAGTGTGCTACACACAATTGTTTTGCTAGTGTGCTCTCAATATGAAAGTGGAATTAGCAGAGTGTAAGATGTGAGACATTGATAAAAAAAACACCCATGGGAAAGATAGTTAGACTTATTCAAAAGCATGTCAAAAAACTATAGAGAACCGTTCAATAGGCTCCTCTCCATGGGCTATGGAGACAAGTGGCTATCCATCGTGTTAATTAGAGGCATACAGAAATAAATAATAGCATATTCAATTATAAGGCACCAACGTCAATCGTTTTTAGATGATATTATGTGGACTAACCTATTTTAACTACAAAAAAGAAACAGATACAAATCAGTGAGTTAAAAAAGTATTGTATAAGGGACAGAGGGTCCATATTTTTTCTGGTGTGCTGTATGCTAGTGTTTAGAAAACACATGAACTGTATTCTCCTGTTGATAAAGAGAAAAAGTAAGTAATACAATGTTATCTGCTCTTTCTGTAAAAAAGTATAACAAATATAAAATCTGACAAGTAGTTGTAGCACCACCCTACCGCCAGAGGCATGGTGGTAACCCCCAGAGACAGATAACTTAAACCTAGTGGGACATGTAGACAGATGGTTTACAATCACTTTAAGATGAAACGCAAACAGGATTTTATTGCTCGCAGTCCATAGGAGAGAGGGTTAGGGTTTCAGATGCTCAGGACTTCAGCAGAACTCCATCACTTCACTTTGAACAATACAGTCGAGACCGACAGTCCCGTGTTAAATCTCTCTAGCAGGCATCACCAGTAGCAACCACATCCTTTTTTTCCAGGAGACTCAACCAACCTCCATGGGGCTCCACTTTGTTCCCAATCTTCTGAAGGAATGTCAACCAACCTCCACAGGACTCCATCCTGTTCCCAATCTTCTGCAAGGGATTCAATCAACCTCCACAAGACTCTATCTTGTTCCCAATTGTCTGCAGGAGAGTCAGCCAACCTCCATGGGACACCATCCTGTTAGCAATGTTCTGCAGGAGAGTCAACTAACCTCCATGGGACTCCACCCTGGTCGCAATCTTCTGCAGGATAGTTAACCAACCTCCATGGGACTCCATCCTGCCTCCAATGAAAATCAGCAGCATTAGGCCTCAGCTCAGGCCTAATCACCTCCAGCCCCTTCAGACAGGCAGGCTTAAAGAAGCAGATCCATCACATGTACCCTCTCCAGGTCACAGCCTGAAGGGGAAGAGAGCTTGCATAAGGCAGCCCCAAATATTTATACCCCTTCTCATAATGCACCACTGACACATGAAACTCCTAATAGTTGGCTGGGAAAAGATTTGAAGTTTCATAATCCAAGCTTACTGTGTGATCTCACATTAATAGCAGAGGTGACTGTGCCACCTATGGATAGCTAACAGCCAGGTTGGACTTAGAGGAAAGCTGAACAAGACACAGACTATTTTTGGCATTAGTTGACTACAGCCATGCAGAACTAAATGTAGACACTCCTGCTTAAGACAGGGTGACTACGCTGTAATAAAACAAAAATCTTGTATTTCTAAGACTATGGAAGGATACGCAGATCCTTTTTTAAGAATCAGAACATGAAATGTCTTTACTGCTTTTAGAGAGAAATGTAATGTACTTCATACTGCATATATCTTTTGTTTTACTTTTTAAATTTGACTTACTACAGCGAGAAAATCATGTACACCTGTGTTCACTTTAAACATCCAATCGTGAAAAACTATGTTTTTTTCCAGTTCCCTGCACATGATTTTTGAAGTTTGCAAATCACTTCACTTCATGTCATTTCACAAGATTATACTTTATTAAACTAGGCCCTTTGGATGCCTTCATGTAATTTCTCATTTACCCTTGTATTAAGGATTGTAGTTGTAGAGGAAAAGCATATTTGAAGAGGTCATTCCCATAGCAAGATGTCACTTTATTTCATGTAAGACAAAAATCCCACGCAGGGGCCCTGTGGCTATTTTGCACATACAGCAATGTGCCACCATGAATGTTCAGTATTGACTCTACAAAGCTCTTTGTGAAAGCATTTGCTGTAATTCCAAACCAAATATTGAGTGCCATACTATCTCTAACCTCTCGCTTTGACTAGGTGTATATTAAGGTCTTCCTCAGATCAAACATATCTCCTTTTTTTGCATCCTGGTATTCTTCATTCAGCTGTGCTAAGAAATCCTCTGTTTTTCATCTGTCATAAAATAGCTGGCAGCATGAAATATGTATTCAGTACTTTCTGCCATATAATCACCATTATATGTTGCACGTGAAGGTTGGCCAGAGGGATGTTATCAGTAAAGCCGTGTTTTATGGTAGACACAGAGAACATGAAAAGTATGCATGATATTAAAACAAAGTGCCCTCAGCTTTCTGCTTTGCTGAATATTCTCCCTTGCAAGAAAAAGTGGCAGATGCACATAGGAAAAAGAAAAAGATCAAAAAAAGATCTGGAAGAAAGCACCATTAGCCATGACTTGAAGGAACTTACATAGGACTAGGGCTCACTGTTGCTGCATTCATTTGTCAGATAGCAGGGATTAATTAAATATACAATGTGTGTTTTTTATTTTTCACCCATCTATAAAATATGTGTAGGTTTCTCTATGTTGACAAATTCCCCTAGCCTTAAACTAGATGAATCAACATCTTCAGGATACACTTATCTTCTATTATATAAAGCTGGATTTTAGATTTTGGGTGTGATTTGTATTCACCACGCATACAACTGCAGCTCGTATTTTTCAGCATACAAAGCTACCAATTTAACAATAGGAAATACAGTCTTTTAGCACTGCAAATTATTCTGATGCCTTGGAGTGAACTTGTGCAAAAGGGTTTCTTCTCTTTCTTTTCTGTAGATTTATGTAGAAAGGATTGGCTTCAGCAGAATTACAGAGTGCTCTTACATTCTGCACTGATAATGAGCTTACCACTGTGTCGAGCAGTTATAACCATGTGCAGAAATGTATACACATCTACCTGTACTTCTGTTTAGATAAAATACTGTGCTATTTCAGAGCTTAGTAAATAATGCTTTACATTAATAGCGCATGGGAGGTTTATCATCTGCTGGCTTATACTTATTGAAAATCAGATTACTCTGAGGTATCTGGTCATTTTTATGTGACATAAAGGCAGAACTTGTCGCCAGCAAATGGACCGAACATTGTTGTGTGAGGACTGCACTGCTAGACAGTAGGTATATTCATTTTAACAACATGTGTTGCATGATTTAATGATGCTAATATCACTAGGACAGTGTGCAGATCTGCTTAAATAGCCATCACTGGGTTCTATGGTGATGGAGCGAGCATAGAGATGAGCTGATCTGCTGCTACTCATTTATTGTCAATTAACAAGCTTGGGGCATGGAGGTAACCAAACTGAATTGCTTATCTGCAGCATATTAAAATCAGGTCAGTAATTTGTCTCTGCTGCCTGGCAGGGTTGTGCAAATGCCCAGCATAGATGGATAGAAATACAAATCCTTTGTCTAGTAAAATAACTCATTTCAAACCAGTATTTAGATGCCTGGAGTTCAGTCAGAAGTCTGTGTTGTGTACTTTCTGTACCTTTTCTGTCTGCTTGATGTATCATCAAATTAAAACTATGAAGGCAGGTTTGAGTTGGCTTGGTGGGTGGCAGTGAGATACTTCTTTTGTACTGACACTTTAATATTTTGAATTTTCTATATGTAAAGGATAGCAAACCAACCGTGTGTCAGTTTGGGAGCACCGCGTGTGTTATAAACAGATAAGAAAAATGGTTCCCAGATCAACTCTAAAGGAAATTGCAGTTCTGCAATGCCTGGATTAAAAAATACATTATAGGTAGGTAGATTTTACTCTGTGCATGTCTTTTCAGATTAAAGTGGTTGTAAAGGCTATTTTTTATTTTATAATAACAAACATGCCATACTTACCTGCTCTGTGCAAGGGTTTTGCACAGAGCGGCCCCGATCCCCTTTTTCTGGGGTCCCCCGGTGGTGCTCCTAGCTCCTCCTCTTCGGCAAGTGCTCCCTTGGAGAGACGCTTTCCATGGGGTCCATTGACACAGACAGCAGGACTTGGCCCCACCACCCGGCTTCCGTGTCACTGGATTTGATTCATAGCAGCGGGAGCCAATGGCTCCAATGAGGACCCGAGACAGCGGTTGGAGCTGCTGGGCTCGTGCTCAATGCTAGAACGGTCGGGTTCAGGTAAGTATTAGGGGGGCTACTGCAGCACAGATTTTTCACCTTAATGCATTAAATGCATTAAAGCGGAGTTCCACCCAGATTTTTTTTTTTTTCTTCTGGCATCCACTCTTTTAATACTAAATAGATGTAACTTTTTGTTTCTTTACTTTCAAACCGCCTAGTAATTACATATATTTTTTACTCATAATTTAGTTTCTCTCACTGCTGGACTTTTCTATTTTAGGTGAGGGCATTTAAAGCACATCCGTAGTCTCCTGGCATCTCTTCCTGAAAGAAGTGCATGGTGGGTAACCATCATGCACTCCTCGATCTCAGTCCGCCTGAAATCACGTCATTTCCTGCCTGGAAATAACATAATTTTACAGTACAGGGAAGCCCACTGACTCCTGGGAAATGACGAGTCACATCTCCCAGGAGGCCAGGCAAAGCAGGAAGTGAGGAGAAGAGCCTCGGGCCTAAAAGGGGCAGATTACAGAGACCACCTAGCAACAAGGGACTTAGGGTGAGTATAACATCAAAGGTAAGTCTATATAGGCAAAGGACTTGAATGATGTAAAAAAAATTTCTGGGTGGAACTCCGCTTTAAGGTGAAAAAGCTTGAGACTTTACAACTCCTTTAATTTTCAATTTTGACTTGAGTATACCCTTAAACTGCTATATGACTTGTTAGAACATGTGTACTTCCTAAGCTGCTACTTCTGCAGCTAAATGGGAAAGTGGGTAGCAGTTGGGGTCGAAAAAAATTGCAGCTCAATCACTGGGTTTTACCGCACCCCCATACTCACAATTGAACAAGTCCTAAGAGGTCATTCACAAAGGTGCTCTGTCTGTGTGAATGAGTGGTTTGTTCATGTGGCTGAAGCTGCTTATTGCTCTATAGAGACATAGCGGCTCTACGAACACAATCACAGGTCCTAATTTGATAGTAGACATGTGCGGTTTGTTTCGTTCTGAATACATTTTTCATTATTTGGAGATTCAGATATATCCGAATTACAATATAAACGAAGTTTACCGAATGTTCCCAAATAACGAAATTAAATTCTTCCGAATTTCCAAAATTCAAATTGAATTTTACGTCGCATTTCATTCGAATTTGAATTGTAAACATACTTCTGAAATCAAAGACTTTGATGCATTCGACTAAAAAAAAATAACATTTTCGCTTCGACCGATTTGAAAATTTATCGATTTGAATGTTAGAATTGAAAAGAACGTTAAATTCGAAGAAAATTTGAAAAATTCCAAATACGAATTCCGAATAAATATTGAATGAATTTAACTAAACAAAATAACCAGATTAACAAATCGAAAAGAAACAAAACAAAACAATTTTTTTCATCATGTCTATAAAGGATTTAGCAGGAATTTTGGACATTGAACAGTGATTTTAGTGTATTTTTAGTGAGAATATTGTTTTGATGTTTTCTGGGGAGCCCTGTCAAATAGGCTGTATGGGGCTCCTGTGATTTCTAACAACAGCCCTGCTGATCAGAAACTGAAATCTAAAACCTACTGAAAAATGGGAAGAGAATTAGGAAACAGTAATTTCTTGTGTGTTCAGGAGTGAGAATTAAAGTGGTTGTCAAGTCATGACAACCACTTTAAACTACAGGTAAGCCTATAATAAGGCTTACCTGTAGGTCCAGGAAATATCTCCTAAATCTGTACGGTTTAGGAGATATCCCCTGTATCTGCGTGTGACGTCATCGGCACATGCGCCCTGAAAATCGGCACCCGGGGTAGCCCAGGGTGCCATTTCTTCTGTATTCGTGCCGTAAACGACGGCTCCCGTGCGCATGCGCAGGAGTGACGCCAGCGCGGCTCCGCCAATCACAGCGCTGCAGCCCGCGCTGTGATTGGACGGAGCCTCAGACCTGGAAGAGTGATGTCGCCGGTCACATTGGTGTGCCGAGACCGCTGCAACAGCTTTGTTCCAAGGTAAGTGTTTCATAATGAGCTAGTATGCTTTTCATACTAGCTCATTATGCTTTTGCTTTGCAGGTTTTTTTTTGGCGGGGGCGGTTTACAAGCACTTTAACTGATATTAGTATAAAAATGATCACATGTCAATAAAAATAGAAATAAAAATAAAATAGAATAAAATGCAATTATACATAAACCTATCCTAATCTGCCCCATATACATATGTATTATATGTTTTAATGTGTGTGTGTATATACTATACATCCAAATAACTTTTCCCCAGTTATATACCCATATGTGTCTACATGTGTAAGACCAGAAATACATAAAAAGGTAACATATGGTAATTTAAGGAATATATAGAAATAAAGTACATAAATACAAAATGTAAATATATAGAAACCTATAATGCACATATCTACTTACACACTTTGAAATATTAGGTTGGATGATAGGTGTCAGGTACTATCAAGCAGATAAAACTCAGAACTGGGTTAGAAATGAAAACCACTTCTATATTCTGTACAATGCAGCCATATCAATTTATTTTTACAGCTTTTGCTTCAAATTTTTCCAAAGAGCATATATAATAGAAATGTATGCATAACAAGGCAACAGGGATTTCTTTAGACAATCAGTTTACAGCAATAGTTTACCTATTCCAGTATTAACTGTAGGAATAAATTGCAGTTTTTCAAAATTCATGTGTGAAACAGGGCATAACAACTAAGTTCAGGAAATAGTAGTTTAATTCAGTGGTTCTCAGCTCCAGTCCTTAAGGCACCCCAACAGGTCATGTTTTCTGGCTTTCCATTATTTTACACAGGTGATTTGATCAGATGGCCGCCTTAGTACTTACCGCATCCGTTTCATCTGAGGGGATTTCCTGAAAACATGACCTGTTAGGGTGCCTTGATGACTGGAGTTCTCCACTGATCATCGCAGCAGACAGCGAATCTGTCACTGACTGCCACAGAAACGGCCAGTTTAAGAATGTGCGATCTCAGCACCTCACTGGCGATCTGTGGCTGAATTCTCACTCCCAGATTCTCAAGCCCAGGAGAATCTGGGAGAGAAGTGAGAAGCTGGCTGAGGATTCCGGAGGAAGAAGGAAGTATTTTCCTTCTTTCACCTTCCCAGCGCCAGAACAGTGCAAAGCACATCTTCCCCACCAATATACACATCAAAAGAAGCATGTTAGCAATGTATAGTGTATATATATATATCCATATATATAAAAATATAGATATACATATATATCTACATACATATATCTACATACACCCCTCACATTTTTGTAAATATTTTATTATATCTTTTCATGTGACAACACTGAAGAAATGACACTTTGCTGCAATGTAAAGTAGTGAGTGTACAGCTTGTATAAACAGTATAAATTTGCTGACCCCTCAAAATAACTCAACACACAGCCATTAATATCTAAACCGCTGGCAACAAAAGTGAGTACACCCCAAAGTGAAAATGTCCAAATTGGGCCCAATTAGCCATTTTCCCTCCCCAATGTCATGTGACTCATTAGTGTTAAAAGGTTTCAGGTGTGAATGGGGAGCAGGTGTGTTAAATTTGGTGTTATCACTCTCTCATACTGGTCACTGGAAGTTCAACATGGCACCCCATGAAAAAGAACTCTGAGGATCTGAAATAAAGAATTGTTGCTCTACATAAAGATGGCCTAGGCTATAAGAAGATTGCCATGACCCTGAAACTGAGCTGCAGCACGGTGGCCAAGACCATACCACGGTTTAACAGGACAGGTTCCACTCACAACAGGCCTCGCCATGGTCAACCAAAGAAGTTGGGTGTATGTGCTCAGCATCATATCCTGAGGTTGTCTTTGAGAAAT
>BLSH010277203.1:930268-941680 GCA_018402905.1 Glandirana rugosa
GTCCCACCCGGTAAATAAAGTTTCCCCCCTCACATATACTAATGTGCCACAAACAGGAAGTTAATATCACCAACCATTCCCATTTTATTAAGGTGTATCCATATAAATGGCCCACCCTGTACTTACATCCCTTGTTTGAGCCCTTGAATCTCTACCAACCACGGCATGATGCTGATGTAGCTGTGCAATACTATGACTGTACATGGACAGAACACAAACCTAGCGGCTTGTCAACTACTATTGAAACGTTCAGCCAACAAATTTGGGGGGGGGGGATGTTGGTACCCGTCCCGGGTTCTACAGAAGTATGGGCCCCTTTACAGCTGTGATTGCTTCACTCCCTGATATTTTGTTCTATCCTGGAGATTATCATTCTGGTAGACATAAGTCTGCTAAAGGTGAATGGATTCACTATGCAGTAATGACACATATCAGATGAAGAATAAATGTGTATAATATATACAAATCACAATCAAAGTGATCAGCTTTATATATGAAGCTGAAGGGTTTTAAACGACGTGGCAAGCACCATTTTTGACTGCACAACAAACTTTGTAGCAATAGCTCAACTCAGGCTGCCACAGACCCGCAGGATCAGTACATAAGCAGATTGGTTCTCCACCAGGGAGTAGGCTTATAATTTGTGATAAAGTAAAAACTGAATAAACTACCTTAGGGCCCCTTGTGGCTTGGAATTTTCCCTTTATAACTCCAATCCTCTGCACCCACACATAGTGGAACCAGTGGAGATAAGCCTTATTAAAACTGGTAAGTCATAAGCTGAACAGTGACAGGTGTTTAGTTGGAATGGATGAATAATGTCACCATATATTAAGGTTACAGTATTTACTATAAGCCCAGGCCTCTAAAGAAAGGCATTAGGCCTTCTGAGATTTTTACACTGAGCATTTATTTGTAATAACTAAATAAAATGTATCTGTGATTTGTATAGCAATATTTTCAAGCACGAGTGTAATAAAACAGCTAAATGCACCGTTTAAATACATATACTGTATCTGAACAGCCTTACATGAAAAATAAAATTTTATTCCATTTAGCTATTTTTAAATTCAGACAACCCCTAACAGGCACTATACAAATCATGGCATTTACTTGTCTCCAAGTAAACCAATACAACCTAATTTACTCTATGACTGGAAAGTGCAGGAACAACAGCTCACTGAGAAGATAATCTTTTTACTCTCTCCTTCAGTCAGCAAGCTTCATTTTATATTCACAGCATCGTGCAATGTACTAAAGCATGCTTGGCTAGAAGTGCTGGCTAAGGCTGTCACCTTTTATGAAAAAAAAAGAATGCAATTCTAATAATAGAATTAATAAAAAGTCTGCTTTTTGCATTCCCAACTGGTGAAATGCTGTCCAGATGTTGATTCTAGTGCTACCCCTTATTTTGTGAAATGTGAATGCTTATGTACAGGAAAGTACAGGAGGCTAGAACAAAGACTGAAGTATGTACTATTTACACACATAAGCAGTTAAAGCAAAACTAAAGTTACATTTCTTGAAAATGCTAGCAGGCAGAGTTTTATGGCAAATGAAACGTGCAGAGTGTAGCTTGAAGTTTGTGGGCCCTGATGCAGAAGTGGCTAAAGAGTCACTTCAGAGATTTATTTGCCTTTTGAGAGGGAAAGTCAAAAGATTTTAAAGGGGTCATGATTAAGCCCTGTTGCATGGGGCGAAACATGTCAGGGGGCATGGCCGAAGAGCGGCATTGACTGAGGCCTTTACATGTATACATCCATACTAGAAAAAAGATATAACTGTGCTCAGATCCCAATAGCTTGTACATGTAATGAACTACCAGGTGCTAAAGGGGCGTGACCACATGATAACATGTGTTAAGGGTGTATCAGTGTGCAGAGGGTCCATTTGGTATTTGTAGTGTTAATGTAGTCACACCCCTTTAGCACCTGGTAGTTCATTACATGTACAAGCTATTGGGATCTGAGCACAGGTATATCTTTTTCCATTATATACAGGTCAGTGACCAGATCTGAACCTAGTTGCTCTCCCCATCTTGTGTCTTTATGCCCCAGGTTGGCATGGTGTCCACAGTAGCATTTGCAGTGGCAAGGCAGTGTAGGACTGGCCAGAAGAGGGATTACTTTGATGGAGTTAGTCAGCTTAAACATGTTTTGCAATATATGTGAACTAAATATCCCTGTTTTACATTGCATAGTTTGCTGGGAAGGGTGTATCAGTGTGTAGAGGGTCCATTTGGTATTTGTAGTACATCCATACTAGGACTGGCTAAGGTAAGTGTCAGTTTCTTTCTTAAAATGTGAGCCTGACTAGGGTTATGATGGCCACGGTCAGAAATGCTAGGGAAGTGTTTTCCAAAGTGATTTTTCAGCAAAATAAATCATTGAGACATGGATGGATTGATGTGTTTGCTTTAAATATTACAAGTAAATTAAATAGTGTTTAAAGAAGGACTTCAATAAAACCAGCAACTATTGGGACAATGAACACATGGGTCAGGACTATGTAATGCACAACATAATGTATAGAGTGCAAGGGTCAGGTGTAAGTAACATACAAAACAACATGTAGAGTGCAGCAGTTAGAATGAACCCTGTTTTCACATTGGAGTCTCTCCTTATATCAAAGTCCAAAGTATTTCCCTATACATCAGGATTCCAAGAGTCCCTCCTTACATCAGAGTCCATAGCATCCCTCCTTACATCAGAGTCCTCAGAGTTCCCCCTTACACCAGAGTCCTCAGAGTTCCCCCCTTACATCAGAGAGTCACACTGTGGACTCTGATGTAAAGGAGAACTCTGTGGACTCTGAAGTAAAGGAAAACGCTATGGACTCTGATGTAAAGGAGAATTCTGTGGACTGTGATGTAAAGGAGAACTCTGTGAACTGTGATGTAAAGGAGAACTCTGTGGACTCTGTTGATAGACGGGATCTGGAGTAAATGGAAACTCTGATGTAGGGGGTCTCTGAACACCAGAGCCCCCCATTACAAAAAAATCCCCAGTTTCCTCTTACATTAGGGTCTGCATCATTCCCCCTTACATCAGAGTCGACAGTGCTCCCCTTTATATCAGGATCCACAAGAGTTCCCCCTTGCACTGTAAAGGGGAATTCTGCAAACTTTGATGTTGTAATAGGGAACTCTAAGGACTCTGATTTAAAGTGGCAGTAAAGGCATTTCAAACAAAAACAAGCCCTGCAAGGTAAATGCACTGCATACTATCACTCTATGAAAGACTTACCTTAGAGCGAAGCCTTCCAGCAGCACACTGTCACCACTGCAGAGGCTTCCATTTTCACTTGGTCTTCCTGCCCACTTCGGAGCCTCTTGACTGGATGAGCCAAGCAGTGCAAGTTTAGGAGATATTCATTTAAAAAAAAAAGGGGGAAAGCTGGGTTATTTGATGTGTCGAGGGGGAAAGGGGGGGGGCTCCCACCTACTGGTAATGATAGGTGCCCACCTCCTGGTAATGATAGATGCCCCCTTCCTGGTAATTGTAGGTGCCCTCCTACTGGTAATGATAGGTACTCCCCTCCTGGTAATGATAGGTGCCCCCTCCTGGTAATAATAGGTGCCCCCCTCCTGGTAATGATAGGTGCCCCCCTCCTGGTAATGATAGGTGCCCCCTCCTGGTAATGATAGGTGCCACTCTCCTGGTAATGATAGGTGCCCCCTCCTAATAATGATAGGTGCCCCCTCCTGGTAATGATAGGTGCCTCCCTCCTGGTAATGATAGGTGCCCCCTCCTGGTAATGATAGGTGTCCTCCTCCTGGTAATGATAGGTACCCCCCTTCTGGTAATGATAGGCACCCCCCTCCTGGTAATGATAGGTACTCCCCTCCTGGTAATGACAGGTGCCCCCTCCTGGTAATGATAGGTGTCCTCCTCCTGGTAATGATAGGTGCCCCCTCCTGGTAATGATAGGTGTCCTCCTCCTGGTCATGATAAGTGCCCTCCTCCTGGCAATGATAGGTGCCCCCTGATGTCAGTGCTAGATTCCCCTGCCCAGTCCCCCATTTCTAGTGCTACTCAAATTGACACAAACAAATCTTGGCCCCTGGAGCCCCTTGGGGTCCCTCAGGAGGTGTTAGGGGATTGTTTACCAACATTTCTGTAAGTGTTGGCAGGTGTTGTGGGGGGCTGGGTGTCTGTTCCCCACTGTCAGTGTCCCCACATGAGCAGACATGTCAGGGGAGGGGTACACTGAGTGGCATGACTGAGCAGAGCAGTGTCTTACCTCAGGTACAGCCATCCTGTCACAGCTATCAGGTGGTGCTCTGCTCCTCCTCGCTCATTAAGGTCTATGTGACAGGGACGGGGCTCACTGTCCCCACAACGTGTCAGCACACAGCAGCACAGAGCCACACTAGTCCCAGGCTGCTCTCAGTCCTCCACTTCATTCAGGAAACAGCACAACTTCCCAGCCAATGAGCGTGGAGGAGGGGTGTGGACTCGGGAGAAGGCAGAGTGGAAGCTGAGACCTGATTATAGAGCTCGGCTGTGGGACACAAGGCAGATAGGAGCTGCGGATCTTGATTTCATCTCCAGAATTTTGTGGGGGGAAATGCAGATCGATAATATGACAGGAGAAAGCTACATGGGCCCCCTGGAACTATGGGCGCGATCGCAAGTGTGACTCCTGCGACTCCTTATGCTACACCCATGGAAACGTGTATGTATCTTCTGCCATAAAACTTCTTGCTTGCCCTTCATAATAGTTTTAATTTTTTTGTATACTGACAATGGCACATGTGCGGTGCAGTTTGCTCTTGGGTTCTTACAGATGAAGAATAAAGAAGATGTCAGGCCAGAGGAAGACCAGGAGAAAATAGCTGTGGATGCCTTCAGAGCAACAAGAGGGAGCACATACCTCGCATCACTAGAGGAGGACAGACGAGGACCTGTGCATGCTTGCACATTACAGCAACTGTTCCAGGGACATGCAGCATGCGTTTTAATTTAATGCTGAAATCCAAGAAAACATCCAAATACACAATAGAAATACATACAGATAAGGGTTGTCAAAGGATTTATTCTGTCCACCCAGATTTGAGATTTAGGGCCCTTTCACACGGGCTTTCCGATCAGGTCCGTCTGTCAGTTTTTCAGGCAGACCTGATCGGACACTCCATTCACTCCTATGGGGTAGCAGATGTCAGCAGTGACATGTCCACTGACACCCGCTGCTATCTGATCTGATCCTGTCTGTGAAATCCAGATGGAGGGAGACCCTATTTTCCATCCGGCTGGCGGATCAGATGAAAACGGACAGGCAACAAGTTTTCATCCGATCTCCCCATAGAGGAGAGCGGGACTCTGACAGGTCCATCTCAGCACAGTAAGCGGAGACGGACCTATCATCCGCTTGCTCAGCGGGGATCAGCAGAGCAATCCCCCGCTGAGCAAAGCAGAGTCCGCTGGGCAGACCGTCCGTGTGAAAGGACCCTCAAACAGCTCTTCCACACCACACAGCCCTGTCTGATACAGAAGACCTGATTTATCTCTACAGCCATTTATTAACTCTAACCCCACCCCATCCTATAACTGGACATTAAAGATTAACACCACTTTCATTGAAAAAAGTAAATAGAGCAAATAAAAAAATAACATATACTGTAGAAATGCTACACAAGCCATATTGTAATTCAATGCTATTAACAATAAATTTCCTTTTCAATCTGCAGATGATGTCATTTTCTATAAAACGCAAAGCAATATGGCAACCTGGAGTCCTTCTGTGCACAGTTGGTGCACAGAACTTCCCCGGAGATTTCACCTCCTTCTTGTGTAATTGACTCACTGGTTTTCTCAGAAGTCTGCACTAAGATAAATGTAATTTTTTAGGCATCCTCCGCAATAGAAATGCCAATTTGATGAGATACTCCCTAAGGGCTAACTACTTCTAAAGGGATGCAGACACTGCAACTTACCTCGTTAGAACACTGCAAGTGCATCAGCTGATTGGAATGAACCTAGGCACAACCAATCAGGAATTAGCACTCCAACGACATACAGTGCATCCAGAAAGTATTCACAGTGCTTCACTTTTTCCACACTTTGTTATGTTACAGCCTTATTCCAAAATCGATTAAATTCCTTCTGGCTAATCTATGTGTATTGCAAGGATTTTAATAAACTTTGTAACAAGGTCTTGCAAGTTTCAATTCTTAAGAAAAAGCTGTATGTTCAACTACAGTGTGCATCTGGAAAGTATTCACAGTACTTCACTTTTTCCACATTTTGTTACAGCCTTATTCCAAAATGGATTAAATTCATTATTTTCCTCACAATTCTACAAGCAATACCCCATAATGACAAAGTGAAAGAAGTTTGTTTGACATCTTTGCAAATTTATTAAAAATAAAAAACGAAAAAAAAAATCATCTAAGTATTCACAGCCTTTGCTCAATACTTTGTTGTTGAACCACCTTTGGCACCAATTACAGCCTCAAGTCTTTTTGAATATCATGCTACATGCTTGGCACACCTATTTATGGGCAGTTTCTCCATTCTTCTTTGCAGGACCTCTCAAGCTCCATCAGGTTGGATGGGGAGCGTAAGTTCACAGCCATTTTCAGATCTCTCCAGAGATGTTCAATCGGGTTCAAGTCTGGGCTCTGTCTGGGCCACTCAAGTACATTCACAGCGTTGCACCATAGCCACTCCTTTGTTATCTTGGCTCTGTGCTTAGGGTCGCTGTCCAGTTGGAAGATGAACCTTCACCCCTGTCTGAGATCCAGAGTGCTCTGGAGCAGGTTTTCATTAACCACTTCAATACTATGCACTTAGAACACTTTACTACCAGACCAAGTTTCAGTTTTTAGTGCTGTTGCGCTTTGAATGACAATTGCGCGGTCGTGCGACGCTGTACCCAAACAAAGTTTTTATCATTTTGTTCCCACAAATAGAGCTTTCTTTTGGTGGTATTTGATCACCCCTGCGGTTTTTATTTTTTGCGCTACAAATAAAGAAAGACCAAAAATTTTGAAAAAAAAAAAATCTCTATTTTTGTCACAAAACTTTGTAAATAAGTAAATTTTCTCCATCACTGGTGGGCACTGATGAGGCTACACTGACGGGCACTGATGTGGCAGTACTGATTGGCACTGATGAGGCGGCACTGATGAGGTGGCACTGGTGAGGTGGCACTTATATGCAGCGATGATGAGCATTGTTAGGCGGCACTGATAAGCAGCACTGACGGGTACTGAGAGGTGGCACTGATATACAGCACTGATATCAGTGCTAAGCGGCACAGCACTGATATCAGTGGTAAGCGGCACTGATGGGCACTAATAGACAGCACTGATTGGCACTCATAGGCGGCACTGGGCACTGATAGGTGGCACTGATGGGCACTGATAGGTGGGCACTGGTAGGTGGCAATGGTGGGCACTGATATGTGGCACTGGTATGCATTGATAGGGGCACTGGTGGGCACTGATAGGGGCACTGGTGGGCATATACATTGATAGGGGGCTCATTCCCTGGTGGTCTAGGGTGGCATCTGAAGGTGGCACTGAGTGAAGGTGGCACTGAGCAGTATGTCACTTACCTGGTGGTCTAGGGGGGTCTCCCTGGTGGTCCAGATCGGCTCCCTGGTGGTCCCTGGTCGGTCCCTGGTCCCGATAAATGGCTTTCCTGTATTACACTGTGACCAGCCGTGATTGGTCACGGCTGGTCACATGGTAAAGTGCTTCAGATCGAAGCACTTTACCAAGATCGGCATTGTGGGGGGTCAGACTGACCTCCCACACCACCGATCGCCGCGATGCGCGCCCCCCGGGCTCACGGCGGCTTGTTATCCTGAGGACGTCATATGACGTCCAGTCAGGATAACTAAGCCACTTCCCGGCCGTCATTTTGCATACGGCGGTCGGGAAGTGGTTAAGGATGTCTCTCTATATTTCTGCATTCATCTTTCTCTCGATCCTGACGAGTCTCAGTTCCTGCCACTGAAAAATATCCCCACAGCATGATGCTGCCACCATCATGCTTCACTGTAGGGATGCTGTTGGGCAGGTGATGAGCGGTGCCTGGTTTCTTCCAAACATGAAGCTTGCCATTCAGGCCAAATAGTTACATTTTTGTTTCATCAGACCAGAGAATTTTGTTTCTCAGAGTCCCTCACGTGCCTTTTGGCAAACTTCACTCTACCATACAGACCTGATTGGTGGAGTTCTGCATAGATGATTGTTCTTCTGGAAGGTTCTCCTCTCCACAGAAAAAATGCTGGAGCTCTGTCAGAGTGACCATCGGTTCTTGGTCACCTCCCTAACTAAGGCCCTTCTCCCCCCAATCTCTCAGAGTCCGGGGGATTCCAAACTTCTTCCAGTAACGGATGATGGAGGCCACTGTGCTCATTGGGGCCTTCAATGCTGCAGAATTTTTTCTGTACCCTTCCCCAGATCTGTGCCTTGATACAATCATGTCTCAGAGGTCTACAGACAATTCCTTGGACTTCATGGCTTGGTTTGTGCTCTGACATGCACTGTTAATTGTGGGACCTTATATAGACAGGTTGTGCCTTTCCAAATCATGTCCAATCAACTGAATTTACCACAGATGTACTCCAGTCAAGTTGTAGAAACATCTCAAGGATGATCAGTGGAAACAGGATGCACCTGAGCTCAATTTTGAGTGTCATGGCAAAGACTGTGAATACTTATGCACATGTGATTTTTTTTTATTTTTATTTTTAATATATATGCAAAGATTTTAAACAAACTTCTTTCACGTTGTCATTATGGGGTATTGTTTGTGGAATTTTGAGGAAAATAATTAATTTAATCCATTTTGGAATAAGGCTGTAACATAACAAAATGTGGAAAAAGTGAAGTACTGTGAATACTTTCCAGATGCACACTGTAGCTGAACATACAGCATTTACTTAAGAATTGAAACTTGTAACACCTTGTTACAAAGTTTATTAAAATCCTTGCAATGCACATAGATTACCCAGAAGGGATTCTTTTTTTATCATTGGGAGTTACTGTTTAAGTGGAGAAGAAACACAAAGATAAGCTTATCATTCGGGGGGGCGATCACTACAACCCGCAGCCCTTTATCTGTCGCTCGGTCCGGCATTTACCCCATCAAGGTGGCGGGCGGCCTCTCCTCGGCTCCCGCTCTGTCCTCTCCTCAATCTTCTGTGCGTCTCTTCCTCCTAGGCGATAGGTGTCAAATAGGATCACCTGTCCTTTCAGCCAATCAGGTGACAGGTCTCAGACTCGCTTCCTGATTGGCCGGGAGGAGGATCAGTGTTAGAATAGCGAATGTTCATTCGCTATTCTTACACACCTGGGTGAGCTGAAAACGCACTCCCTGCGCCCAAGCCTACCCTATTTTGAAGCCTATTAGAGCCTTTGGCTCTAATAGGTGCTTCAAAGAAACATCCCCGCAATTGTAATTCATGCACCCGGCATCCTGAAAGGGGCCAGGTGCATGGATGTGGGGGCAGCGGCAGTGATAGGGGAGGCAGCGGTGGCAGATATAGGGGAGGCAGCGCCCGTGCGCCCTCAATGGATGGACCCCTGCTGCTATTTGCGTAAAAAAAATATAGATGTGTTGATGAATACAAGGATACCGTACTTTGTGTCTTTTATATCTGCATGGAGTTTAGCTTTAATTCCTTAAAACTATTTGTAGATTTGCTCTAATTTCCGCTAATGATCTTGGAATCAAATGGTGTAGTTTATATTTATTTAAACAAAGATGCCTGATTTACTAATGACATGTGGTGACATATGAAATAGTTAATTATCCCGACCCAGTTCTTGTAATCAGAAAATATGACAATCTTTCAGCAAAGCAGCCTGTAAGCATTCATCAATTTATACCTATGCCAGTGGAGTAGAGACATGATGGATTGGCGTGAAGATAAATACTATGTGCAAGATGGAAAGAGGTATAAATAATCTGTTAATCTTTCATGAGCTTTTGATTAAATACCTACACTTTGAAACAAGCCTACAGATTGTACTGCTGTTATTTCCGTTATTTCCTGTTCAATATACTTTCTGGAAATCAAGATTACCCTTTCATCAGTGTTATATGAAAGAGCTGTTAATTGCATGTTTGTAGACAGGAACGTTCAATCAGCAAATCAATGAAATGAGTGTTGCGTTGAAGAATGAGCTATCCATGAGCATCTGTATAATTTAATACCTGATGAAAATCTCTTCTACCTTTGTTTATAAGCACACACTTAGACTATGTGACTATTCTCAGACACTGCGCTTTAAAATGTCCTCTTATAAAATAACACCTCCAAGGTTCATTGCTGCCTGCTGTATATCAGTTCCAGGCTCGGTTTGTTATATGATGAATAAAATGGGAAATTCAAAGTGCAAGTCCTGAACGATGAATTTTAAACCTGCAATACAATTTGACACTGAATGGCATTGCTGAGCATAAAATGCAGGGGTGCTCAATTATAGAAATGAAGGACAAATACGGCTATTGCACAAAGCAAACAACAAAGGGCTGTGGTGCAGTATAGGTCAGCATGGGAGAAGATGCTTTTGTAGGGTATCCAAATAATAATATAATGCGAGAATATATGAAGAATGGTATGGTGAAATCCAGTGAAACAAAAAAGATGAATATTAGTGGTAGCCTGAGTGGACTAGCAGAATGTTTATAGAATTACAATAGCCCAATTTTAGGAGCGTTAAACAGTATGCTCCCAGTTACTAAGCTTTCCTCTACATCCGTGTGACTTATCTGCCATTGTTCATAAAATGTATTTACGTAAATTTCTGTAACTTTATGTAGCAATACTGAAGACTGGGTGCTTAAGAATGTGGTCATATAAAAAAATACACCTAAAAATTAACAAGGAGTGCTGGGTTTAAGGATAACCACCAATCTTCCTTAATTTAGATCTATAAAAAAATATAGTTGAAGCAACTGATTCAACTTCCACCTATGCCGAGCTTCATTTTCAAGCTAATACCTAATGCCCCGTACACACGGGACGACGATCGTGTTCAACACATCGTACTCACGACCGTTGCATGCAGAATCGTTCGTCTGTGGCGGCACTGTCAACAGTTGAACGTACGACGGTCGTTCGTGGGAGTTGTATGTGCAGACTACAAAACTTGGTCGTGTCAACAAGCTCGCATATGACCGTTGAGTCGTGTGTAGAGCAGCTGTGTTCAACAAAGTTGTATTGTGCTAAACGCGCATGCGCCAAGTCCGGAACGGGCGGAAGTGTCCGTTCGTGTACAACTAGGCTTCAGTTTCACAGTTGCAGATTCGTTTTGATTTTGACAATTCCATTCAAATAGTGAAATGCGGCGCACATTAGCATCTTTTTCAATGGGATAATAACGAAGATGCACCTTGCTAGTGGTACACATGATACTAATGTCATACAAGTCAGCTGTACTGTAGTGATATT
>BLSH010277203.1:995389-1034906 GCA_018402905.1 Glandirana rugosa
ATGGATACGAAGGTCACGGGGGGAAGGGTCGTGTGGAGACGGTAATAACAAGAGTGGTAGAAGAAAAACTAGGACCGGTTCATAGACATACAATACTCCTGTGTGGACAAGATGGTGAGAACAATAATGGCAGAGGTGTGCTGGGAAGGGGGGCACTGGAAGCATAGGTATCCTGGAGGGGTGGGGGGGCATGGGTGGCAGAGGTGTGAAAGGCTGGTGCAATTGGTGACAGAGGTGTGCCAGGGAGCAGGGGAAATGAAAGCAGAGGTGTGCTGGAAAGGGGGGTTTAGAGGCAGAGATGTGTTGGGGGGGTAGAATTGGAGGCAGAGTTGTACTGGAGGATGGGGGGGAATGGAAGCAGATGTGTTGGAGGATGGGGGTAATGGAAGCAGACTTTAGCTGGGGAAGGGGGTTTGGAGGCAGAGTTATGCCAGAGAGGAGGAATTAGAGACAGAGATGTGCTGGGAGGGCACTGGTGGCAGAGGTTTGTGATGGGGCAATGGTGGCAGAGGTGTGTGGGGGGGTCATTGAAGGCAGAGGTGTACTAGGGGACCCTGGAGGCGGACGTGTACTGAGGAGCACTGGAGGCAGAGGAAGTTTTGCCTTTGGTTCTACTTTAAGGTACATGACACCTACAGTGCAAAGTTCTTTGTAATAACAAAGGAGATTGGCCATAATGACATGGCACTTTTTCAAGTTGAAATGACAAGAGCACACAAGCTGTTTTTCATGTAACCTTCAGTTTAACAGAATAAATGGATATGTTATGATTTGGCAGGCTCCATCACTCAAACTTAAGCCATGTGCCCTGGGTGTCCTGTCAGGTATCGTAGGCTCTAAGCCAGCAACTTCAATGTATTTATTCTACTTTGGCACTGCATGGGAGGTGGATAAAGAACCCCCCCCTTGCCAGAGTTTTCCTCTGTGGTTTTCTGTTCAGATCAAGAACACAGCTCTTTGCAACCAGCCTTCTGTCCAGACCTTCTCATGGTTAATGGTGACCTTTCTTGCTTTCTTAGCAGGAACACGTTCTGAAATGGGAGCAATACTTTGATGCTTATGTAGGTATGTAGGGTTAGGGGTGGGTTAAAAAGTCAACAAATTGCCTGTAAATTGCTTCTTAGGGGTGAAGTGCTGGGGGGAGGGGGTTAAGTGCCAGTGTGAGATAGCTCCAAACAGTCTTCTAAATTTGTATCTATAAAAAACTCAAGTGTCACTCTATTTACAAACCAATTTTGTTCTGAAGTTCTGAATCAGCATTGTAAATCAGTATGTGATCAAAAAGTAAACACATTAGCTTGGCAGTTAGAACAGCAATAATGCAGAATTGAATTGAGATAAGTGTTTTGAGACATTATTTTAAACGCTTATCTACATTAGGGCTTCTTAACAACTTGGAACATTGCCCTGCATTTTGCAGCATTTCTTTAAAGAGGGCAATATGCATGGAGAAAACGTTTTTATTGAAAAAAAAGTCCTGCATGATGCACTTTGGTCTAAAGCCCTTTGGGGTCACATTCAGTTATATTGAATTTCATCCTTCAAAGCTACAATGAAAACCATGACAATGTTCATTACCACAACATAGACATCACCATGGCACTTGTGATTATGCACATTATTGTAGGAATAAGTCATTGCTGATAAGCATTGTTTTTAGTTGTGCTATGGGCTTTATTATATTTCCAGACTACAAAATTGCGGCAAAGCAAAATCCCACTATATGCTGCCTTGTAAAAAGTTGTTGCTCAGGGTTGAAGTGCTGTGTATGGGAATAAATGTTATTGGGGAAGAAGGGTAATTTCTGAAGTGGGGTTTAAAGTGCTGGGGGTAGGGGTAATATACATTACATATAACTACTATATTATGCTATATAAATTATATATTATGCTGTTGCGTCATCATATAATCTCAACAGGGCCTGTGCATATACTACATGTTATGAAAATAAGTTATTATAAGCATTGAAGTGGGGCATCCCATAGTTTTTTTTTTCAAATTAACAACACTACCATGTGATTACAGAACATATAGTACTGGTTCTTGGTTAGTGCGTCTTTCAATATGTCAATCATACATTTTAAGAAACATCAGAAATCATATACAAAATGACTAGCCATTAGAAGATATTTCAATTATAATGGATTGTTGCGAAATATACAAGCAAGGAGTATTTGAGATTAGTGATTCACCACTAGGGCATTCAGTGAATATTGGCTTTTGAAAACTGGTACACACTTTAGGCCTCATTCACAAAGCCATAAAACAATAAGGCATATAGAAGCATTTTCTAATTATGGATCTGAAGCTGCATTGTTTTTAATGGAGCCATTCACACAGGTGCGTAAACATGACCCACTAAATCCAAAATTCTGTGTGCCTTACACGCTTATGCATATAATGAATACACGTGTAAGCATGTATACGCACTTGTAAGTACATACATTTAGAATAAACAAAGGGAAAAAATAAAGTATCTTAAAAACAAATTATGTACACATAAGCATCTTTACACATTTTAATGCATCTATAAACAAGTATTTTACTGATCATTGCGCAGGAACTTTTCTCCTAGAAATCACATGTGTAATAACATCATAAAATTTTTATGGCTGTGTCAATGAAACCTTGAAGCCCAACTTCAGGCATACACAAATTACCCTCTCATCCATTCTTCTCACCCATTCCCATTAAAAGAATGTCCTCTAGCAGAGTTTATGCCCACACCAGCCAGGCCCCCCTTGGCAGGATCTTCATACTGTGCAGTCTTCTGGAGCCTGAGAGGATGCAGTCTCTAAGACCCCTTTCACACTGAGGCACTTTACAGGCATTTTTGAGCTAAAAACAGTGCCTGTAAAGCGCCTCTAAACTGCCTCCTAATGCACCCCAGTGGGAAAGCCTGAGTGCTTTCACACTGGGGCAGTGTGCTTGCAGGACGGGAAAAAAAGTCCTGCAAGCAGCATCTTTGGGGCAGTGGAGGAGCGGTGTATACACCGCTCCTCCACCGCCCCTGCTCATTGAAATGAATGGGCAGCGCTTCTGAAGCGGCTGTACACCACGCGCCAGTGCTTTTAACCCCTTGTTAACTCCTTCTTAGGGGTTAAAAGCACCCTGCTGCCGTCCGAATAACGCAAAAGTGCCACTATAACAGCGGTAAATTGACAATAAACTAGCGGCGCTTTACCGCTAATGCTCGGTGTGAAAGGGGTCTAATGGAATAGAAAGTGTCCATATTACTCATGCAGTGACATGGACACCTAAAGGGAGGCCATCCTCCTGTGCATTGAAGAGGATAGAAGATACAGGACAATACATCACATGACCATGGATTTTGTAAGCATTGGGAGCTTTTAGCTTGAGATTTCTTTCTAACTAATGCAATTAGTTGGAGGTAGAGAGGTAAGGGAGCTGGTGAGGCAAGTTTAAAAATATCAGCTTATGCATTTATTACATCACTCTAAACCTAAACAGCCCTGTCCAAAATGTATGTATGCTATGCATACAAATTCATGCAGCCACTTTTCTTCACGTGCCCCAGGTCTCTTAAATTGTCCTTTAAAATGGCAGTTTTGTGGATTAACATATTTTCTAGTTAGCAGTGATTTTTTTTTTTAATTAGTAACACAGATATACATGGCATATCAGTTTTATTTAATAGTCGGAATTAGAGCAATTACTGTTGTTTATCTAGCTTTATTATACTGTGTGAGAAGTTCTAATACATTTAATTAAGATATTTCTTTCTTCAAACACAATATTATCTTCAAACATCATAATGTTATTGTTATCTCACATAATGTGTGAGAGCGGCTTTTTGCCACTGTACACCTGATAAGGAAGGTTTCATATGTATGCTATCTGCATTCAATGATTAATGAATATGACACACACCACGTACTAATTACCAAATGCTTTCACGTTTTAAGTATTTTTTTCCAACATGTGAACGTAAATTGCCTTGCCAATGCCATGAACGTATTCTATGTTGCCATATATCTAGAAGCTTCATTAAAAACTAAATTATGACACCATACAGTATAGCAAACCTATTCAAATTACTGTGAACCCCACAGCAAGTACAGAAGTGTTGGGTGCAGACACAGATTGGCACTGATGCACCAAGATGTAATATCATTAAATTCACAAAAATTACATTTGTTACATATTAGGTAGCCTCTCAACCAATATTATCCTATGAAGATGTGTGAGTGAATTACGCCGACACTTGCACAATATTTGATAAATGTGCTAATATCAACTATACAATATCTATAAATAAACAAACAAATAAGAGCTACACGCTATAAAGCAAAAAAGCTTAACAATGAAAAAACTGAAAATTAATTAACCGCGCTCAAAATAAAGTGCATGTTCATCCATAAAGATTAATTTGTGACAAGTGAATAATGTGCTGTAAAGTTCCAAAAGGTATGAATGTAAATAAAAAGTGAAGTCCCATGAAAACTCTGTAGTATCCAAAAACACTTCTGTGGTCAGAAACAACCGAGACTTAGTATGTCTTTTTTTCACCAATATACAGTACATACAGTCAGGTCCATAAATATTGGGACAATGACACAATTCTAATCTTTTTGGCTCTATACACCACCACAATGGATTTGAAATGAAACCAAGATGTGCGTTAACTACAGACTTTCAGCTTTAATTTGAGGGTATTTACATCCAAATCAGGTGAACGGTGTAGGAGTTACAACAGTTTGTATATGTGCCTCCCACTTTTTAAGGGACCAAAAGTAATGGGTCAGATTAACAATCATAAATCAAACTTTCATTTTTTAATACTTGGTTGCAAATCCTTTGCAGTCAATTACAGCCTAAAGTCTGGAACGCATAGACATCACCAGACGCTGGGTTTCATCCCTGGTGATGCTCTGCCAGGCCTCTACTGCAACTGTCTTCAGTTCCTGCTTGTTCTTGGGGCATTTTCCCTTCAGTTTTGTCTTCAGCAAGTGAAATGCATGCTCAATCGGATTCAGGTCAGGTGATTGACTTGGCCATTGCATAACATTCCACTTCTTTCCCTTAAAAAACTCTTTGGTTGCTTTCGCAGTATGCTTCGGGTCATTGTCCATCTGCACTGTGAAGCGCTGTCCAATGAGTTCTGAAGCATTCGGCTGAATATGAGCAGATAATATTTCCCGAAACACTTCAGAATTCATCCAGCTGCTTTTGTCAGCAGTCACATCATCAATAAATACAAGAGAACCAGTTCCATTGGCAGCCATACATGCCCACGCCATAACACTACCACCACCATGCTTCACAGATGAGGTGGTATTCTTTGGATCATGAGCAGTTCCTTTCCTTCTCCATATTCTTCTCTTCCCATCACTCTGGTACAAGTTGATCTTGGTCTCATCTGTCCATAGGATGTTGTTCCAGAACTGTGAAGGCTTTTTTAGATGTTGTTTGGCAAACTCTAACCTGGCTGAGCTCACCGGTGCGTTCTTTCTTTTTAAGGATGTTCCAAACAGTTGATTTGGCCACACCTAATGTTTTTGCTATCTCTCTGATGGGCTTGTTTTGTTTTTTCAGCCTAATGATGCCTTGCTTCACTGATAGTGACAGCTCTTTGGGTCTCATATTGAGAGATGACAGCAACAGATTCCAAATGCAAATAGCACACTTGAAATGAACTCTGGACCTTTTATCTGCTCCTTGTAAATGGATAATGAGGGAATAACACACACCTGGCCATGGAACAGCTGAGCAGCCAATTGTCCCATTACTTTTGGTCCTTTAAAAAGTGGGAGGCACATATACAAAGTGTTGTAATTCCTACACCGTTCACCTGATTTGGATGTAAATACCCTCAAATTAAAGCTGAAAGTCTGGAGTTAAAGCACATCTTGTTTGTTTCATTTCAAATCAATTGTGGTGGTGTATATAGCCAAAAAGATTAGAATTGTGTCGATGTCCCAATATTTATGGACCTGACTGTATGTGCATCCTACTCACAAAAGCATATTGACCCCCATTACAGGTAGTCAAATACAGCAAGATTGGATGTATCCTCTTGGAGAGATAGAAAACCCGGATGCACACTAAGTCACTGGTGTTTCTGACCACTGAAGCATTTTTGGATACTACAGTGTGTTCATGGGACTTCACTTTTTATTTACATTGATACCTTTTGGAACTTTACAGCACTTTATTCACTTGTCACAAATTGATGTTTATGGATGCACATGCACTTTATTTGGAGCGCGGTTAATTCATTTTCAGTTTTTTCAATATTATCCTATGCCATTTTAGTATATCATAACTGATATCATTGCTTTTTTTTTGCAATCTGTGTCTCGTTAAAGAGTAGGCACAGCAAGATGTGAGATGAAATCCTCTCAAATTATGGGAAATGCTATTATAGGTAGTGGTTACTAAAACAAGTGTCCCCAATAGAAGGTAAAGACTTTTTCTCTATTCTTGTTCTGATGACAAATTAAAAATGTTGGATTCACCCTAATTTTTGGCCCTGGTGATAATGGTCACCTGGACAAATAGAGAGATTAAACCTACCTGATGGGGACACATATGGCAACTAAAACTACCAATTGAGTGAATCTGCCTGGCCTTGATTCACAGAAGACTCTTGAATCCTGTTTAAAATTTGGCTGACCTGAACTTAGAAGTGAATCCCATTGAAGTCTATGGGAAGATAAATCCATGTGCCAATGGCAAATTAAAAAAATAAATATAATGCAGAGCAGGGAAAGTGTCATTTTCATGTAGTTTTGATAACAAAATTAAAAAACCACAAATCCTTCAAATGACAGAGTTGGGTTATGCCTTAAAGAGTTAGTAAACTAAATAATTTAACTTGTACCTACAGGTAAGCTTATAATAAGGCTTACCTCTATGTACAATGCATATCTCCTAAACGTTTGGCGTTTAGGGAATATTCACATTGGCAGGAGCGGTGGGAACAGGTGCAGTCCTGCAGTGTGTGAACTTAACCTAAAGCTGTATGTGATGTTTCAAAACAGTATAATTTTCATGGTCGGCGTCAATGCCAGTGTACACTTGCAGTGATTATTTGGCTTTGAAATTGATTTCTTTCTTTTTAAAATGTGCTATACTTGACTGGCATTAATATAGGGATAAGGCAGTGATGTGATATAATTGTTATAATGCTAGGTGGTTTAAGTGCACGTTTTTTTATTCTTTAAATAATTCAGCTCCAAAAGCAGATGGTCAGCAACTAGTGAATGATGGGCTCAAACATTAAAAAGGGCCTATCAACACAAATCCAATACCCCCAAAAGAAGTGAATACCTCAAAATAACACCCCCTTAAACAAAAGTCCACTTTATTTTTTTAAAGTTATGTTTTGCAGAGAAAACTTGAATGGTATTCCAGTCTGTAGGGTAAAATATTGAGTTGGCCTACCCTTTGCAGCTATAACAGCTTCAACTCTTCAGGGAAGGCTGTCCGCAAGGTTTAGGAGTGTCTATGGGAATATTTGACCATTCTTCCAAAAGCGCATTTGTAAGGTCAGGCACGGATGTTGGGGCGAGAATTTCTGGCTCACATTCTCCTCTCTAATTCATGCCAAAGGTGTTCTATCGGATTGAGGTCAGGATTCTGTGCAGGCCAGTCAAGTTCCTCTACCCCACACTCTCTCATGTCTTTATGGACCTTGCTTTGTGCACTGGTCCAAATCATTTGGTGGAGGGGGGCTATGGTGTAGGGTTGTTTTTCAGGGGTTGGGCTTAGCCCCTTAGTTCCAGTGAAGGGAACTCTTAAGGCATCACCATACCAAGACATTTTGGACAATTTCATGCTTCCAACTTTGTGGAAACAGTTTGGGGATGGCCCCTATCTCTTCCAACATGACTGCACAGCAGTGCACAAAGCAAGGTCTGCCTCTGCCTTTGTGAAATCACAAACAGGCAATCTGATGACCTGGAGCACAGGGTAGCATTGATATAAGTATTCAGCGTCTCCCCAACATCCATAGGACTAACTTGTCCATCTTCCAGATGAAAAGTAGTCAACATTGTTTCTTGACTTAAATGGAATCTTGGAGCCACTTTTGGAATAGAATCCAGCATCAGGAGCAGGAAGGCCATATACGGTTCTTTATGATGTAGAGCCACAAACTCAGAAACCCTTCTAGCTGAGGCTAAGGCTACTAGGAAAGTAATACTATTGTGAGGTCCCATGTAGAAATGTGGGGGCTCTGGGAGGCTTTAAAGAATTGAAGAATCAATTTATCACAGGCCTGAGTCCTGGTAAAGGCTTATATGGTGGAGATGTGCCATTTGAGCATGCTTGCGCTCAGGCTCATGTCGAGACCTCTTTAAGGCTGGGTTCACACTGGTGCGAATTGAATGCGGGTTTACCCACATCCAATATGCATGACAGGAGATTGTGAGCGGCTCTCAATGGAGCCAGTTCATGCATCTCCGGAGCGAATTGCACAGCAGCCCTGTGCGTCTTTGGCTCCCTTTCAGGTCTGAATTCAGGCAAAAAATCAGGCTTAATTTGTCCCTGGAATGGATAACAGGGAAGCACTGGACCCCTGCTTTCAGCCGAATCCAATGTTAGTGTGAGCCCAGCCTAAAGAAAACAATAGGACATGACAAAATTTGGGCTTCCCTGGAGAAAACTTCTCTATCATAGCATATTCTTGGAATTTAAGCCAGACTTTGTTTAAGACATTGTTCATGCTGCTCTTCTGTGCTCTTATGAATGTATCTACCACTCTCAAAGCAACCTAAATCTGTGAACCTTCACCTCTCAAAATCCAGGGAGCTAACTTGAATGGAGAGCTGGATCTTATGCCACTTTCTGGCAACTGAGAAGATTTTGTACTATGTGTCTTTGAGATATAAATAGTTTGGTGCATGCCCACTGTTAAAGAATAACCCCCTTTCGAAGAGGTGCCTTCTCCCCTGAGCCGCTCAATACAAGGAAAGGAGAGACCATGGTCCCGATAATCATCAGGCATTCAGGCCCTGACAGGTGAAGATAAGAATGCCAGAGCAATTCAGCACCCTACCACCAGTATGTTCTCTAGCAGCAGAGAAAGGCATACTTTGAACCATGATTAGTTGGGTTTCTTATTACAGAAGGACTGTGTAGGGGTCAGATGACCCTGTTCTTTATTTGCCAACCAGCTGAACACCTGTCCTAAGACCTTATCTGCTGGAATTTGAATTATCACTCCCTGTCGCTGGAGCAAAACATTTTGTATGACCTTTCAAATATGGCCTGAAGTGCTTACCCTGAGGTCACAAGCATCCAAGACCAAGGCTGTACCCATTTTAAATTCCTAAAATACCAGGAAGCATTCATGCATGGAGCTCTTTGCTGACATCTGGTTGATGTGTTGTCTTTACAGTTTTTCCTGGACTCCCAGCCATGACTGCAGAGGCTGACCTTCATTGGAAACTGACCCTTACACTGTTGTCTCCTCTAACTCAGACATTTATCTTGAGGCAGGAAGCCAGACTATCCACAATCACAGAACCTTGCTGTCAATTTAAGCTTCAACTTCTATGAGCAATGCAGGGAATGAGTACTTCATTTAAGGATACATCATCTTCTAATGGTAAAATCATTTATCTGGCCAAATTCATAAGGGCCACGCCACCCAAAAAGGGTGACTCCAAAAGCTGGACACCTTCCTCTTCACAAGGGCATAACTTTGACTTCCTGCTGTGAAAACATGCTTTTTGATCCATTCTTCTAGAACAGTGGTTCTCAAACCCTGTCCTCAGGACCCACCAACAGGCCAGATTTTAAGTATTACCTTGGGGAGATGCAGACTAGAATACTGCAATCACTGAGCAGCAAATGATATCACCTGTGATGCATTTCAGTTATCCTGCAAACATGGCCTGTTAGTGGGTCCTTAGGATGGGAGTTGAGAACCACTGTTCTAGAATAAGCTTTAATTCAGTCACCACAGAGAAATTGCAAAGCCATGTTTGAAGGCACTTGAAATACTTCCACTGCTTTCCTTCTGTCTTAAGGCATGTAACCAGCCTTATGAAGGCGGGATCAAAAACTGGACAAAGGTCATCCTCATCTGCATATTCTTGTTTGGAAGAGTCTGAAGAAGGTTGGTTAGCCTGAGAAAGTTCTGGGACAAGTTACTGGTTTTGGAAGGAAAACTGAACATAGCCAGAATAGATGACTCTTGCAAAAGGTGAGTTCAAACAACCCATTTAGAGTGTCTTGACCACATGCTTAATGAATTGATGACAATTATGTTCAACATCATATTTATCAGTGACTGATTGCATAAAGCAGGATCCATACAGTCATGCATATCAGTATATTCTTATTAACCACCATGCACTTCTTTCAGGAAGAGATGACAGGAGACTACAGATGAGCTTCAGGTGCCTTCACCTAAAATAGAAAAGTCCAGCAGTGAGAGAAACGAAATTGTGAGTAAAAAACACATTACTAGGCAGTTTGAAAGTAAGGAAACAAAAGGTTACATCTATTTAGTATTAAAAGAGTGGATGCCAAAAAAAAAAAATAATTTTTGGGTTTCACTTTAATTAAATGTTTGCCTGGGAAGCAGACGGGCACTGCCCCCTACTTTCTCTGGTGGTACTGGTCTTTATTAAAGGTTGGTATTTGTTTTGCTGCAGAAACAGAAAGCAGGCAAAAACAATGAGCATGTACAAGCTTGTACAGGGTGTCCTGACCACCCTGCCAGGCCTACCACCTGGGGATCTGTCAAGCTGCCCTGAGTATGCGGAACAGCCCTCCTAGCTTCTGCCCTCCAGCTTCAAGAACATTCTGCAACATTCCAGAACCAGGGGGAGGCACCAGAGAGCTGCCTGCATGAGTCATCCAGCCCTAAACTCCAGTAAACGCTGACCCAGATTTCATGACTCAGACGTAGCCCTGAGTCAGACTATGTTTTGCCTACTCTGACACTAGTAGCACACTAGAGGGTGCTAAACATGTACTATGCTACTCAAGTCATGTGGTAACTTAAACATAGTAATGTTACCCGTCTACTTCAAATTACAGCACTGCAGATTAATAAAGCAGTTGAAAAACAAATTCAATGCAATAAGAATTAGATTGTTTAATTTAAACCTCTAAGGGGTTAACTACCACTAACGGGAGGATGATACTGCAGCTTCCTAGACCTGAGTCCTAAAATTCCACCAGGTGGTAATAAATCAAACCCTGCCATGCCAGAAAGCAGGACATAATGAAAAGTTTTGTTCAGAACAGAAACAAAAGGTAGGAGGACTCTCTAACAGATTACAATAATATTCTGCAATGTACACAGATCACACACGGGAATTGTAAATATCATCATTGCACACTTTTTTTTTTTTTTAAACAAAAATGGAGTTACACTTCAATAACAATCATGCGTCTAGGCAGGGGCCTTCATTCCACCCAAGCTGCTGTGGAACTCAAAAAGCATCCCAGCCACCATAAGGGGATCCATTCAATCTAGAGAAACATCATTGAATGAAAGAAAGATGTTGCATGCGTCATGGAGACAAATCAAAAGCTACTATAATCAGGCAGAATTACAAACCAGACTGCTTCACAGCCTTGGTGTCACCCTTGGGAACAGCCGTGCATTCAGGGCATAAATCCCAAATCCCAGCCAAAACACCCACGCAAGAAGCCTATTTAACCAGTTGCCGACCGCCTGCCATGGCTCGACGGCAGCAACATGGCTCTCTTGCGCAAACCTCCGTCACCTGACGTCAGACGCAGGAGCGAGTATTGTGGGCAGGCGCACGCCACCAGGCGCACGCTCATGCGCTAGCAGGGGAGCCAGTCAGCGGGTGGGGCAGACTTGGTGTCTGCTGGCCACTTGCGATTGCTCCCCCCGCAGTGACAGAATGGTGATCTTCTAATGTAAACAAGCGGATCCCCATTCTGACAGGGGAGAGGAGAGTGATCGTCTGTTCCCTGTATATGGGAGCAGTGATCACTCTCCTCCCCCAGTCATCCCAGCCCCCACACAGTTAGAAACACTTAGCAGGGAACACATTTAACCTTTTGATCGCCCCCTAGTTTTAACCCTTCCCTGCCAATGACATTTACACAGCGATCAGTGCATTTTCATAGCACTGATTGCTGTATAAATGCCAATGGTCCCAAAAAAGTGTCAAAAGTGTCCAATATATTTGCCGCAATACCGCAGTCCCACTAAAAATCGTAGATTGCCGCCATTACTAGTAAAAAAAAAAAAAAAAATTAAAACGCCATAAATGAATTCTCATTGTTTGTAAATGCTATAACTTTTGTGCAAACCACTCAATATACACTTACTGCGATTTTTTTTACCAAAAATATGAGGAAGAATACATACCGGCCTAAACTGATGAATACATTTGTTCTTTTATATATATATTTTTTTGGATATGTATTATAGCAAAAAGTAAAAAATATTGTTTTTTTGTTCAAAATTGTCGCTTTTTGTTTGTCTATAGCGCAAAAAATACGAACTGCAGAGGTGATCAAATACTACTAAAAGAAAGCTCTACTTGTGGGGAAAAAGGGATGTCAATTTTGTTTGGGTACAATGTCGCACAACCGCACAATTGTAAGTTAAAGAGACACAGTGCCGAATCGTAAAAGTGCTCTGGTCAGGAAGGAGGTAAATCCTTCCGGGGCTGAAGTGGTTAAAGGTCCGTACAGTGGGGTCTGCACCTGGGGTGCAACAGGTGGTCAGCCACAAGTTTATTGCAGCCAGGTAAGGGAAGCTACTTGGTCCTGCGAGATGAAAAGAATTTTCAAATTCTTTTCAAATTTATGAGTTTGGTCCTGCAGTTTGGGGGTATGGGTGGGGCATAATTGGTGATAGGCGGACATGGAGCTGTAAAGAAAAGTATCTTTGCTGCTCACAGCAACCAACTTCTATCAGACATTTTTCTAGTGCATGTTAAATGGTGACAGTTATCATCTGGTATATTGCTATGGGTAACGCATACTCCCTTTTTTCCTCCAGTTTTTATAAACAAACCCCGTTGTTATCATTTGTACCTTATTAATACACAGTAAAGGGTGGAAAACAACAACCTAGTGAATTTTCTTCACTGCATGAGAGCTTTGCTACACATGAACATAAAAAGAACAAGAACTTCTTTAAATGCCAGTCCAATACCTCAGGCGTATCTGTTCATGCTTCATTCATTTCCTAGCTTTAGACTCCAGCTGATGCAATGTTGGGAGCTAAGAAGATGTATGTTTTAAGAGATGTCTTTAATAAAATGTATTTTCTGTGCAGATTAAACGAAGCAAAAATAAACTTAGATTTATTAATATTTCACACAATAGCACTCAGAATGCCTTCAGCAAACTGAATGTTTTGAATCTAGTTCTTTGCTTCAGTGCATATGCACTTAGGTTGTGTGCAAGAGTTTGCTATTATTTCTGCTGAATAGACCATAAATAAGGAAACATTATATCCAGCAAGGGTCTCACTTCAGTCCCACAAATGCTAAAGTGAAGCATGAAGCAGTTATAGTTTTTGAACATAAATATAATAAGGCTGAAAATTGGCTATTTCTTTTTCCTTTGAGAAGCTGTTATGTTTGTCTATAAATCAAGAATGATCATAATATGTTGCATTCTTAGCTTGAAACACTTAAACTACTGTCCCTCTTATAGTGTTGCAGAAGAGTGTTAGTGCTGAGATTTATATCTACATTCAACTCTGCTAGTCTGCTGTGCTTTTTATACTTATCCGTCTGTTTAGTTTCATTATATTATCCTGAATTGCAGGCTAATATTGATATGCAGAGTGTGAGCTACAAAGTAAATTCTTCAGGATTAGACTTGCATATTTTCTATTGACTTACAAAGACATTGTTAGTTAAAAGGCTGTTCTTTCTGCATAGCCTCTTATAATAACCCTCCCTCATGAAAAAAAAAAAAATAATAATAATAATGTGTATTTGACTGAATGGCTTACTCCACAGGTACTCATTTAGCAAGGCTGACTTTTATTTGCACCAGTTTGATTGCTAGAAGCTATGTTCGGGTTGTGCTGTATCCATAGATTTACATAGTTTCCTCTGGTTAGTGGCCCCTGTCCCTGGAGTGCAGTCCTTGTGCTGTCACCTATATGTTCTATACTTCCACTGGAGCTTTTTCTCCTCCCTGGTTCTGCTGTGTGTGTGACAATGTATAGTTTCACACCTCCAGTGGGGCCCTTTTTCCTCCCTGGCTCTATGCCACAAGTGGGCTTTTAGTAATACTGCTTCATCAACCCTTATGGCCCATACACATGGCCCAATTATCGGGTGAAAATTGTCGTACAACACCCTGTCATACAATAATTGGACCGTTAGTACACTCCATTCGACAGCCGATTTTGAATTATCGTCCAACAAAAGTTGTATGAGCAGACTAGAAAAATTTTGTCTGCCAACAAGGTGTCATCCAATTTTAGGCTCATCTATACAGAAGTTGGACAAACAAAAGTTGTAAGTACAAACGTGCATGTTCGGAATCCAGGAATGAACCGGAAGTGTATGCTCATGTAAACACGAAATTAGCAGAGACGCACAAAAACTGAACTTCCTCATTATACGCTCATAGCACGTCACTATGTTCGCATTTGATGAACGATAACTTTACTCCCATCAGTACGCTAGACAAAATCATGAACAGCCGATTTTGGGAAAAGTTGAATGTGCGGTCATACGATAATCACAGCGTGTGTACGAGGTTTTAGTCTTAAAATTCATTGTCAATTACCATGGTTGTGGGTAGGGCCTGGCATATGTGCTAAATAATATCTCTGAAGATGGAATATTGTTGCTCTGCCACTGCTCTGACATTGATAGGTGTTTGCATATTAGCCCTGGGACAATATTTCCAACATTTTCTACTAACAGATATACAGTACTTTATTTTGTCTATGGACATCAGGTGACACGTCTTCACTTTTAGTTTAAATAGATGACAATATAATGGCTATGGGGGCAGAATAAGAGATCTGGATTGTTATAGTGTTTTGCCAAGATGAATAATACTTTTTAATAAAACTACCCTGTCACATACCTAAACTATATCTAGCAAGAACATATACAGTATGTAAAAAACTGAAGATGAACTCTCTTCCTTCCTGAGAAATAATGCCTTGAAGTCCACTGTGAAACACACACTTCTAAGATTGCATATCTCACTGGTTCCTCATGCTGACCTCTAGGTCAGTGTTTCTCAACTCCAGTCCTCAAGGCGCCCCAAGAGGTCATGTTTTCAGGCTGTCCTTTATTATGCACAGGTGATTTGATCAGTTTCACTGCCTTAGTAATTACCACAGCTGTTTCATCTGATGGAAATCCTGGAAACATAACCTGTTGGGGCACCTTGAGGACTGGAGTTAAGAAACACTGCTCTAGGTCACTGCTCTGTCTTCTGTAAGCAAGACATAGGCATTAGCACGGGGTGCGCCGGGTGTGCCTGGGCACACCCTAATTAGCCCATGTGACACGCACTCTGATATGTTGATTGACAGGCAGCACAGCTGAGACAAGCGAGGGCTGCCCTCCTGGCTACCCGACCCTTATCCTGGTCCTGATTTGTTTTGTACCCTCCTAATCTTGTCATTGGCTTCTCACACAGCTCAGCTCAGGTGGCCAATTGCAGCACTCTTCTAATGGCTGCCTCAGTTCTGGCACCAGCCATGTGCTCACTGTTACTTGTAAACGCAGAAGCCTCAGTTCTGTGTTTACCAGTGACAGTGCAGATTGCATCTCTCCCTTTGACTTCCACGGAACCTACCAGCAGCTACACTCAGAGCCAGAACGAGGGAGAGACAGACAGTTGCCTGGCACTGTGTGTTCATTGACAGGAGGTGGGCATTACTGTACACACTGAGCTGTAGGTGTCTGGATGGCGACCTGATGATCCCATGACTGCCACTGGCAAGTGGGAGGAGGGGCAGCCACAAGGTACACTGAGTGGGCCAGATTTTTTGTAAAGAGAGGTAAGCAAGGCCGCGGGGGTATGTGGCTTAGGCAAAGCTCAGGAGATACAGAGGTCAGAAGGTGCAGAATTATGGAGCTATGTAAGATGCCTGCAAAGCTTAGCTGTTGAGGGGTTGCAGAGATAAGCTGTAGAAAAAGGTGCAGAGGTGAGTTGTGGACAGGTGTTAGCTATGAGGTGCATAGGTTAGCTGTACAAGGGGGGAAGTGTGATGAGGTGAGCTGCAGTCATGGAGGGGGTGCAGAGGTGAATTGCAAACACAAGGTGCAGATGTGAGTTGCAGAATAGTGCATGGTACAGAGGTGAGTTATGGACAGGGGGTGCAGATGTGAGTTACTGAAGAGTGCGGGGTACAGAGGTGAGTTATGGACAGGGGTGCAGATGTGAGATGCAGAAGAGTGCATGGTACAGAGGTGAGTTATGGACAGGGGGTGCAAATGTGAGTTGCAGAAGAATGCATGGTACAGAGGTGAGTTATGGACAGGGGGTGCAGATGTGAGTTGCAGAAGATTTCATGGTACAGAGGTGAGTTATGGACAGGGGGTGCAGATGTGAGTTACTGAAGAGTGCGGGGTACAAAGGTGAGTTATGGGCAGGGGGAGCAGATGTGAGTCGCAGAAGAGTGCATGGTACAGAGGTGAGTTATGGACAGGGGGTGCAGATGTGAGTTGCAGAAGAGTGCGGGGTACCGAGGTGAGTTATGGGAGTGGACAGGGCCTGCAGATGTGAGTTGCAGAAGAGTGCGGGGTACAGAGGTGAGTTCTGGGCAGGGGGTGCAGATGTGTGAGTTGCAGAAGAGTGTGGGGTACAGAGGTGAGTTATGGGAATGGACAGGGCATGCAGATGTGAGTTGCAGAAGAGTGCAGGGTACAGAGGTGAGTTATGGGCAGGGGTGCAGATGTGTGAGTTGCAGAAGAGTGCGGGGTACAGAGGTGAGTTATGGGCAGAGGGTGCAGATGTGAGTTGCAGAAGAATGCGGGGTACAGAGGTGGGTTATGGACATGGGGTGCAGATGTGAGTTGCAGAAGAGTGCATGGTACAAAGGTGAGTTATGGACAGGGGCTGCAGATGTGAGTTGCAGAAGAGTGCATGGTACAAAGGTGAGTTATGGACAGGGGGTGCAGATGTGAGTTGTAGAAGAGTGCATGGTACAAAGGTGAGTTATGGACAGGGGGTGCAGATGTGAGTTTCAGAAGAGTGCAGGGTACAGAGGTGAGTTATGGGAGTGGACAGGGTGTGCAGATGTGAGGTGCAGAAGAATGCATGGTACAGAGGGGAATTATGGACAGGGGGTGCAGATGTGAGGTGCAGAAGAATGCATGGTACAGAGGGGAGTTATGGACAGGGGGTGCAGATGTGAGTTGCAGAAGAATGCATGGTACAGAGGGGAGTTATGGACAGGGGGTGCAGGTGTAAGTTGCAGAAGAGTGTGGGGTACAGAGGTGAGTCATGGGGAGTTATATATTCTCTGAGAAAAAAAGCCCTGTGTATATATTTATATATATATATATACAGTACAGACCAAAAGTTTGGACACACCTTCTCATTCAAAGAGTTTTCTTTATTTTCATGACTATGAAAATTGTAGATTCACACTGAAGGCATCAAAACTATGAATTAACACATGTGGAATTATCTACATAACAAAAAAGTGTGAAACAACTTTAAGGCCTCATACACACGGGCGTTTTGCACGCCGGCGTTTGGAGGCGTTTTTTGCAGCTCTCCATGTTATTCAATGGCCTTCTAAAAACGCCGGCGTTAGTGAGCAGTAGAGGGCGTCGGCGTTAGTGAGCTGTTTTTAGAACGCGGGACCATCGCGTTCTGTAGCTGTAGCGTTTTGGCGTTTTTTGACGCCAATTGGCAAAACGCTCACTAACGCCCGCTAACGCCGTACCGGCGTTAACAAGCGTTTTTTGACGCCGGCGTTTTTAGGTTGAAAAATAGCAGAGGACTGATTTTTTTTTAAAAACGCCTATTGACGCCGACGCTCACTAACGCTCGCTAACGCCGATGCAAAACGCCGCAAAAAACGCAGATTTTTTAAAAAACGTCGGACCTGGCGTTTTGCTTATTTATTATAAAACGCCCGTGTGTATGAGGCCTTAATATGTCATATTCTAGGTTCTTCAAAGTAGCCACCTTTTGCTTTGATTACTGCTTTGCACACTCTTGGCATTCTCTTGATGAGCTTCAAGAGGTAGTCACCTGAAATGGTCTTCCAACAGTCTTGAAGGAGTTCCCAGAGATGCTTAGCACTTGTTGGCCCTTTTGCCTTCATTCTGCGGTCCAGTTCACCCCAAACCATCTCGATTGGGTTCAGGTCCGGTGACTGCGGAGGCCAGGTCATCTGGCGCAGCACCCCATCACTCTCCTTCTTGGTCAAATAGCCCTTACACAGCCTGGAGGTGTGTTTGGGGTCATTGTCCTGTTGAAAAATAAATGATGGTCCAACTAAACGCAAACCGGATGGAATAGCATACCGCTGCAAGATGCTGTGGTAGCCATGCTGGTTCAGTATGCCTTCAATTTTGAATAAATCCCCAACATTTAGGCCTCATACACACGGATGTTTTTTGATGCCGGCGTTTTCTGGCGTTTTTTGCAGCTCTCCATGTTAGTCAATGGCCCCATAAAAACGTTGGCGTTTTTGAGCTGTAGATGACGTCGGCGTTAGTGAGCTGAAATTAGAACCCACAGCCATCGCGTTCTGAGGCTGTAACGTTTTGGCATTTTTTGACGCCGACGCCACAATATGCCAACAAACGCCACCTATTATTATACCGGCGTTTTACGGCGTTTTTTGACGCCGACTTTTTAGGTTGAAAAATAGCAGAGGGATGATTTTTTTTAAAAAACGCCTATTGACGCCGACGCTCACTAACGCTCAAAAACACCGATGCTTAACGCCGAAAAACGCCGACTTTTTTTCCTTGACGTCGGGCCCGACGTTTTGTTTATTTTTTTAGAAACGTCCGTGTGTATGAGGCCTAATAAGGCAAGAAATCACACTTATTAAACCTGACAGGGCACACCTGTGAAGTGAAAACCATTTTAGGTGACTACCTCTTGAAGCTCATCAAGAGAATGCCAAGAGTGTGCAAAGCAGTAATCAAAGCAAAAGGTGGCTACTTTGAAGAACCTAGAATATGACATATTTAAAGTTGTTTCACACTTTTTTGTTATGTAGATAATTCCACATGTGTTAATTCATAGTTTTGATGCCTTCAGTGTGAATCTACAATTTTCATAGTCATGAAAATAAAGAAAACTCTTTGAATGAGAAGGTGTGTCCAAACTTTTGGTCTGTCCAAACTTTTGGTCTGTACTGTATATATATATATCTATATACTGTATATATTACACACACACGTGCATTGGAGCTTTGCGGTGCACACCCTAATGCAATAGGCTGCGCACACCTATGAAGCAAGATACATATTCATTCTGCTCTTTACAGATACATGCTTGCTGGATATAATTTAGGTATGTGACAGAGTTGCTTTAAAAAATGAAACAAAACATTTTCTTTTTGCATAAGCTATGCTCGTGTAAAAAACAAAAACAAAAACAAAAAAGGTAAACTGAGTTTAGATGCTCTTAAAAGATACAGCTAATTACCATACATGTATCAATGTTTGTTTAAAGTATTACTAAACCCGGGACCCTGCATTCACTATATCTGGTCTCCCACAGTACACAGAAGATGGAAATGCAATTATTTTAGTAAATATAAACTGCTAAATACCCTTTATCATCAGCAATATATAGCAGTCTTGTGACTTCTATCAGTGTCTGGTTAAAGCTTGTTGCAGGCTATGAGGCTGCAGGACCCCCGACCCTCTGTCTGGACAGTGCTGATTGGCTCTGTGCTGATCACATGCACCCTCCAAGAAAAAAAAACTCTCTAGAAATTCACACCAAACTGAGCATGTGCACAGTGACTCCAAGGGCTGTCTTATCAGGAGATGGATTGGGGACAGTGGAAAAGGGGAGGATCAGAGAAGACAGGATCAAACAGCCTTTTTTACACAATGTGCAGGATTAACCCCTTAGGTTCCACAGTGAGTATAACAAGCATGCTTTACTGCATAAACAGACTGATTATACTGTTGTGGGTTTAGTAACACTCTATGTTTTAACAACCACTAAGCAGAAACACCCATTTTTTTCCAGTCAGTGCTAACATTGTTGCTTATAGCAGCCCTGGCATACAGACTGGGACCTTGGCTGTAAGACTGACAGCAAGTCCTAATAGCCACATGCTTGAGCATATGCTTAGCTGTGAAGGGTTTGTTACAATCTATTAGGTACATTCCTAGGTACCTAACTTGTTAAAAAAGAAAGAGAATTGATATTTGAGAATTGATAAGAAAATTGATGGTTCTGCTTGGTTACTCACAAGGCTAAAATGTTTCCTTTCACTTTGACCTATTTTGACTCCAGGATATGACATCAAGCTAAAAAAGCTTAGAAGTGCCTTAAAAATTGAAATAAATAAAAAGTACAGAGCAACTAATGCCATTATTTTAACCACTTCAGCCCCGGAAGGATTTCCCACTTTAGGACCAGAGCACTTTTTGCGATTTGGCACTGCGTCGCTTCAACTGACAATTGCACGTCGTGCAATGTTGTACCCAAACAAAATTTACGTCCTTTTTTTCCCACAAATAGAGCTTTCTTTTGGTGGTATTAAAGAAGTGCCTTAAAAATTGAAATAAATAAAAAGTACAGAGCAACTAATGCCATTATTTTAACCACTTCAGGCCCGGAAGGATTTCCCACTTTAGGACCAGAGCACTTTTTGCGATTTGGCACTGCGTCGCTTCAACTGACAATTGCACGTCGTGCATAGTTGTACCCAAACAAAATTTACGTCCTTTTTTTCCCACAAATAGAGCTTTCTTTTGGTGGTATTTGATCACCTCATTTTTGAACACCGCTATAAACAAAAGAAGAGCGACAATTTTGCAAAAAAAAAAAAAAAACAAATTTCTTACCTTTTGCTAAAATACAAATCCAAAAAAATATAAAAAGACATTTTTTTCCATCGGTTTTGGCTGATTTATATTCTTCCTCATATTTTTGGTAAAAAAAAATCACATCAGCGTTTATTGATTGGTTTGCGCAAAAGTTGCCGCGTTTAAGGATGATGAAAATTAATTTCTGGGGTTTTTATTTATTTTTTTATTTTTTACTAGTAAGTGCGATTTTTAGTGGTACTGCAATATTGCAGCGGACATGTCGGACCATTTTGACACTGTTTTGGGACCATTGGCAGTTATACAGCGATCAGTGCTATAAAAATGCACTGATTACTGTGTAAATGCCATTGGCAGGGAAGGGGTTAACCTGGAAGGGGCGTTCTAAGGGTTAACTGTGTTCTCTGGGCGTGTTCTAACTGTGTGTGTGCTGGCCTGGCTGGGGGAAGGGAGTGATCACGGCTTTCATATACAGGAAGCCTGTGATCACAGCCCTTCCCCCTCTAACAGTACGGAGATCGGTGTTTACTTACACGGACCTCCATTCTTTCACCGGGGGCTATTGCGGGTAGCCGGCGGCAATCGAGTCCGCCCTACCCGCTCCCAGGCTCCCCCAACACAGTGAGCGCGCGAGCGCACCTCCGGTGGCGTGCACGCACTCACAGTGAGGGATATCGCAGCCGCCGTCATATGATGGCGGTTTGCGATATCGAGCCACTTTGTCACCGTCAGACTGCGGTCAGCGGTCGGCAAGTGGCTAAAAAAAAATCTTTTTCTTAGAAAGTATACCGCGCTAATGATAGAAAGTAATCAACAAAAATGGTGAACTGGGGGACCTAGTAATATAAACCTAGTGAAAACCTAGTGATATAAACCAGGAAATACATAAACTTTGCAAATAAGATCGTCTAATATAGTGAAAAATCATATCTAAGCATTTCATACTTTTAATTAATTACCTCAGCTGTATTACACTATTCAAGCCTTTCTTTCTTTACACGGTCCAGAGATTACAGCAAAGGGACCCCTAATCATCTGATATCCCAGCAGTCCATAGTGGTATCAGCCTTGCAGAGGCTTATCCGCCTGCCTATTTCATTGACCTAGCGATAGGTGGTCACAGCTATTTGGTAAGAGTCCCTGTATTCAGTGTGTGGGGTGCCACAGAAAAAGTTTTCTTGTCACGCTTCTTGGTGGAGGAGTCTTCTACTTTGAATACAAGATTGCTACTACATATATATATGGATTTTTGATTGAATTGTGTCACTGTTTTCCCTTTACATACCTTTTTTGCACAATGCACTTTATGATGTACTATATATGAAATGCTTAGACATGATTTTTCACTGTATTAGATTAGCATGGTCTTATTTGCATAATAGCCTCGAGTGAAGTTCTTGAAAGTCAAAGTAGATCTATTCTCTTTATAGACTCACTTATTTTAATTGGTTCTAAAGCCTTACAGTTTTTTTAACCTTAATGCATTCTATGCATTAAGGTAAAAAAACCTTCTGTGCTGCAGGATCCCTCCCCCCTTATACTTACCTGAGCCCCGATCCAGCGATGTGCACAAGAACAGCCACTCCTGCTGCTGTTAATCAAAATGCTGTGACAAGGGAACAGGGGGGCCCAATGGATGCAGACAGGGTGGCTCGAGAGCGAGTTCCAGGAGTGCCGGTGGAGGACCCGTGAAGAAGAGGATCGGGGCTGCTCTGTGCAAAAACATTGCAGAGAGCAGGTGAGCATATACAACTTTAATGTTGCTATAAGCAGCATTTGTAGAAAGCACCAATTGATGCCTTCACATTCCTTGCCTACCTTCCCTTATCCAGCTGAAGCTTCCAGTGGTCCCTTAAATACTCATTGTTTCTGGATATTGTGGCAGACATGATCCTCCTCTACACTTACTTTTAAAAGACTACATTTCCCAAGGATGAGGGCTGTTCTCCAAGTCTTAGACTGGGAAGGAATCTTGGCATCGATGAACACAGAGCAGAAATGGGAATTCTTCAAAAAGACTGTATGCGAACTCACTGCAAAGTATATTCCCATGGGCATAACATTTAAAAGGCTAAAAATAAAATCTATGTGGCTCAAGGCCAAAGTTTAGAAAGCTACAAATAATAAGAAGAGAGCTTTTAAAAAAAATATAAAGATGAAGGAACACTATCATTGTTTAAATGTTACAAAGAATATAACAGAATATATAAAAATGAAATCAAGACCGCAAACATTCAAAATGAACAACAGATTGCAAAAGAGAGTAAAACAAACCCAAAAACATTCTTCAATTATATTAATATTAAAAAGGTTGGGTCTGAGCATGTAGGCCCTTTACAAAATGATCTGCTGTGGATGACTGGGGACAAAGAGAAAGAACATTTATTAAATACCTTCTTCAGTTCTGTGTATACAAAGGAGCATGGGGGAGCTCATGTCCATAATGAGGATGGTATTGACACAGTCCCAAATGATCCACTATGGCTCAAAATTGATATGGTCCATAAAATTTGAACAGAATAAAGGTGAATAAAGTACCTGGACCTGATGGCATACAGCCACAGATCCTAAAATAATTGAGCTCTGTCATTTCAAAGCCATTGTTTCTAATTTTAGGGACTCTTTAATGACTGGAATAGTACCACTGGATTGACATAGGGCCAATGTGCTGCCTATATTTAGAATAGGATCAAAGTTTTTACCAAGTAACTACAGACCTGTTAGTTTAACTTCAATAGTTGGGAAGATACCAGAAAGTTTAATAAAAGACCACATACATGAGTTCTTGCTGGAAAAAAAATATTTTAAGCAACAGACAGCATGGATTCATGCAAGACAGAAGTTGTCAGACAAACTTCAGTCTTTGCAGATGACACCAAGCTATGCAGTGGAATGACATCCTTACAGGATGTCTTACAACTTACAAGCCAACTTCAATGCACTTTTTAATTGGGCCACTGTGTGGCAAATCAGGTTTCATTTTGATAAATCCACCTTACAAACCGCTTAGCGTCTGCTACCCCTCTCTACCGATCCCTCCATTGGCCCAACAAATTAAATTCAAAATACTAACAATAAGCTAAAAAGCCACTCTGCCCCCAACTATATTACTAGCCTAGTCTCAAAATACAAACCTAATCGTCCTCTTTGTTCCTCCCAAAACCTCCTGCTCTCTAGCTCCCTCATCACCTCCTCCCATATTCTCCTCTAGGACTTCTCCCGAGCCTCTCCCATCCTCTGGAATTCCCTACCCACATCTGTCAGACTGTCTCCAAATCTATCCATTTTTAGGTGATCCATGAAAATGTTTCTCTTAAGAAAAGCCTATCCTGCCTGCACCTAACAACTGCACTTTTATTTTCCTCATCAGCTCATCCCCCATGGTTATTTCCCCTTCGTATCACTTGACCTTCACTCCTAGATTGTAAGCTCTAATGAGCAGGGTCCTCTGGTTCCACCTGTATTGAATTGTATTGTAATTGTACTGTCTGCCCTAATGTTGTAAAGCGCTGCGCAAACTGTCGGTGCTACATAAATCCTTTATAATAATAATAATAATAATAAAATGTAGTTATTCACTTGGGGGCTAAGAATATGCATGCATCATACATACCAGGGGGAGTACAACTGGGGGAACCAATGGTGGAGAAGGTGTGTTCTGGTAGATCATAAGCTTAAAAATGGCATGCAATGCCAAGCAACAGTTTCCAAAGCAAGCAAAATCCTTTCTTGTATTGAGAGGTATAGACTCCAGAGAGAGAGATATCATTTTACCCCTGTACAAATCATTAGTAAGACCTCATCTGGAATTTCAGTTCAGTTTTGGGCACCAATTCACAAAAAGGATATTGGGGAACTGGAGAGAGTGCAGAGAAGGGCAACCAAACTGATAAGAGGCATGGAGGAGCTCAGCTGCCAGCTCCGTAGATTGCTTTAAAAAAGGCCTGGATTCTTTCCTAAATGTATATTTATATACATTATATTACATTACATTACATTATATAACTAGGTACTAATATTTATAGGTAAAAATGATCCAGGGAATGTCCGATTGTGTCTTAGGGGACCAGGAAGGATTTTTTTCCCCTGCTGGAGTAAATTGGATCATGCTTTGCTGTTTTTTTTGCCTTCCTCTGGGTCAACTGTGGGTATATGATTGTGTATATAGGATTGTATATTTGTTTTCCCTTTTATTGGTTGAACTAGATGAACTTGTGTCTTTTTTCAACCAGACTAACTATGTAACTTCCCACAATTTCAAATACGAGGGGAAATAGCATTGCCCTGTGTGGGTTTTACCTTTCAAAATGTCAGAACTTCTACAGGAATTTCAGTTGGTCTCTAACAATGAAAGGTAAAGTAGGTGAGCTTGGGAAAGGTGCATGCATACATGCATCCTATGGTGTCTACTACTAACACTGCTGCCTAATTAAATAAATTGGTACAGAGTACAGGTATACTTTAAAATAATGGATTGCATCTGGTTTGGGGTGTTTTAAAGTATCTGCCACATTTTTGCATCTTTTTGCTCTTCTGCATTTTTTCACTACCGTATACAGCAATCCACACATGCAGCTGACCTTTCTCCCTATCCCAGCAGTTCAGCATACATCAAACTGCCCTTGTGCCATCAATCCAGACTTAGCAGCACATTGTACCCAGAAATCTATGTGTCACCCATGCCCAACTTTACAGTACAATTTTCCTAAAAACGTCACAGTACACATTCTAGACTCAAGAGTAGTCTCCATGGAAATATGTAGGTTCCTGGACATGCCAGTGTTCATCCTTCCATCCCCCAATCAGCAGTACCCCTGTAATTTTCAGCAACTCTCAATAATAAGCTCTCTATTTCCTGTCTAAGCAGTTGCATATGCCTTGAATATCACACCAGCTACCATATCTCACAATGCACTGTTATTGGAAACATCATTCATCCTAGCTGACCTACTCCTAGGCTAGGCTGTTCTGATGTTCACTTTCAGAGTTGCATTTATTGCTTTCTTCTGAAGCAGGCTTTTGTCCTGGGAAACGCTTTGAAGAAGTTATAAGCAATCAACACCCAAGTTATTATATCACACGTGGGAATGATACTGTTGACTGTTCTTTTCAATGACTATACCATGTAATATATGTAATTGCATCAATACCAAGACGTATCTTAATGTACCCTGGCTATAGGGCATATTTAATGTTCACGCAAAAAGCTTATTCATATATGTAATATTCAATAATTTGTAACTACATTTAGGTGTGGTATCATGAAAATCCTATATATTTTTTTTATTTTGAGGGTTTTTGTTTTCCAGTAGTGTATTGTAAAAGGATGTGGTACCAGAAAAATCTTGTAAATCTTTGAAGGGACCCCCTTTGCCCCTTTCTCTCATACTCATACCATTGCGCTCTTCCAAGGCTACTTGATAATCACTGAAGAGCGATAAATTCAAAAACCCACAGCAATCAAAAATAACTTCATAGCTGACCCCAGAGAGCTGGAATCTAGTTGGTTACTATGGGTTACCAACCTATGAACATATCTGTTGTATTTTTCAGTAATTATAAGATTAACCTGAAAGTGCTTTAAAGTGAACTGTATCTACAAATATTATTTAATATTTTCAAACAGGTGTGTTGGTTACCATGAGAAACTAATCCTGTGTAGGGATAGTAGAGTTTGATATGGAAACATAGATTATTCACAAATCAATGTTTTCTCTCTTAATATTACCAATAGTTAAAGCCTAATATATATGGATAATAATCAGTCTATATATTGTGACACACAATCATATTTTACAATTTGTCACATCTAGATAGAAGTATAAAGCAATCTTCAATCGGTGTGCGCTCACAAAGATTGAATGTATTCATAAAAATCAAATGAGGTTGTGTAAACTCATGATTGGTTGTAAAAATTAAATTTGCTTTAAGCAAATTATGGAAATGGCCACACTCATTTTTTTACTATTAAGAAACCAATTATCTTTTTTTGTAAGTATTTAGGTCTGACCTCTAAGATTACATGTTTTGTTTAAATGTTTTTCTAAAAGAGTCCACCTTGTGTTGTCACTGGGTTCCTAATCTTTTGGCCAAAAGTGTATCAGAGAATGGGAGAGAATATAAGAGTTTCAGTTGTTCCAAAAGATAAGGGACCCATGCATACCTATGGGTGTTTTTGAGATTTGTAAACGTTTACAAAAATGCAAAATTTTACACAGCAAAGAAGTGTCCAAATAGATTCAAGGTGCACAAAGTGAAGAAACAATTACAGTAAATACAGTAAAGTATAGGGAAATAGGATGGCAACAGGGGCCAGTACATAAAGTGTAGAGCATCACTTAAAAAGGTTTTCTGGCACTGTAGTTAGGTGCCTGACCCCCTTTATGCTACTGAAGTCATGCAGACAGGTATGTAACTATTTAAGGGAGCTATGGAGCTTGTTTACAGAGGAATGATGGGAAGGGGGAAATGTAAGTATAAGGGGAGACATTATAAAGAAGGGGTGTTGTAGACTGTTTCCAAAGATGCAAAGTAGGCAAAATTAACACTAGGATTATGCATTGAACATTATCTTGGCCTTTGTGTATAAGCCGGCTCAAGAAAATAATTATTCTTATAGCCAATATTTTTGCCAGAATTTTCATGTAATTAGATTATGAGTGAGGGTCAGCAGATGGTTTTGGAATCATAACTATACTAGCTCTTAGGGATTATGGAGGAAGGGGAATGCTTTAATAAAAAATAAAAAAAATAAAGGTCAAATGGCCAAGCTAACAAGGATCAGGCAAATAACATTAAACAGTGCAGAACAGTCAAAGACAAACTGAAAAAAAGAGCCATGGAATGGGGAAGGCATCTTCTCATGTCAAAGAAGGCTGAATGGAGGAGAGACAGCATCAAGATAATCTGCTGGCCTTGGTATGGAAAATCTGGGAACTCAGATCAGGTTAGAGCTTGAGATCACATTGGAGATTTCTATGAAGTGGAAGTCTTCCACTTCATAGAAATTTCTATGAAGTGGAGGTCTACTGTAATGTTTGTGCTCGGTTTCAGTGGGGTTCTCCTAATAATTTTGAAGATGCAGGGCCTGATGGGAGTTGAATGTCGAGTTTTGAACTTTAGAGTAAGCACACAGTTCCCCTTGGATTTGACGTGGGAATGCTTTACCACTTTGCTTTAACAGGAGTTTCATGGAATATCTACAGAGATATTTGATGCCTGTAGTTTGCAGTGTTACAAGGTAAGGCCAAAGTGCTTGATGCTTCAGGATTGTTGATCGTGCCTAAACAGCATACAAGTTATAGGCATGGCCTAGAAATGTGAGGTTGGGGGTGCTCCTGGCAGCTTGGAGAAGGCAGTCTTTTGTGTAGGAAAAAATTAGTTTTTCAATGATTTCCCATGGTGGGCCTTCTGGACAAATGCGACTGAGGCCCAGTCCATCTGGAGTCTTTCTACTGGTAGGTCGGCAGCTAGCTTCTGGAATAGGCCAATGAGAGCCCTGCAGGTTATCTCAGGAAGACCCCAGATATAAATGTTGCTGCAACAGGCATTATTTTTAAAATCTTCTACCTGATCACATAGAAAGGTCAGTTCTTATTTGTGAAGATTTACGTTTCTGTTCATGGCCTTCTAGAAGTGCTGTGGTATTGTCCAGTCTCCCTTCAAGGGAGATTGTACAGTGACCTATTTTTTGGATTTCCATGTGGATTTCCAATGTGAGGTCTGTAGAAGCTGTGGTAAGTTTTTCCCGCACTATATATTTTACAATGTACCTCATTTGCATCAGAAGGATGTTTTCTGTTGTTTCCAGGTTCCCAGGGAGAGGTCTTGGCTATCCTCAGAATCAGCTGAGTGCCTGAAATTGGAATCTTCCCTCATGGTGGGTGACACCATGTTAGCATGTGTATGCTGGCTGCACAGGCTATTTAATTGCAGTATCTGAAGATTGCCAGTGGGTGTAGGAATGACCAGCAGGTTGGTCTGCTCTAATGGAGGAATAGTCAAGCTCCTGATTGACTAACTAGAAATAGCTTACACCCAGTGAGTGCCCAGTGTGAATCCAATGTTAGCTTCTGTGCACATGCGGCCCAAACCCCTCTCCCCCCACCCCCCGCATGTGTGTTTTCGTTGAAATTCATGGAAATAATGGAAAAAAAATTCAACAATGGGAGACATTTTTATTACAGAAAAAATTGTGAATGTGCATTGAAGTGTGCTCTTGCCGGCATTGACATGCAATACAAAAAGCATTGCAGCAATATGTAATGACTTTTTATGTATTTTTATTTTGTATAATGGAACATGTGTGTGCTGTAAAAAGAAGAGTACTAATGGGTTGAAAACTAAACAAATCTTTGTTTAATCAGAAAACAACTGTGACAGGATTTAGGTACTTTAACTTAGAAACACAGAATAGTGACAGCAGAGAAAAATACCAAATAGGCCATCAAATCTACCCTATTTTTTATAAAGAGTTAGTTTACCATTCTCTACTAAAAAACTGTCTAGGTTGGTAAGCGGCACCTGTAGATAAAAACAAACTGTTCAGCTCTGACCAAAGCCTAATTATACCCTTGCTATAGGTGTAGGCCATTCACTGTGCTGTGAAAAAGTATTTGCCCCCTTCCTGATTTTTTATTTTTTGGGATATTTGTCAAGCTTAAATGATTCAGATCAACAAATACATTTTAATATTACACAAAGATAACTCAAATACAAAATGCAGTTTTTAAATCATTATTTCTTTTATTAAGGGAAAAAAGCTACCCAAACCTATGTGAAGAAGTAATTGCTCTCTAAACCTAATAACTTGTTGAGCCACCCTTGGAGGGCCATACCACAGCATCTCAATCGGATTTAAGGTGTCCGTTTATAAAGCAGTATAAAAAAATTCACTGCTTCGTTCTCCGGCATTCACAGAGGAGATTGTTCTCCTCTGGGTGCCAGTTTATGAAGCCATGTAGATCACTTCACCTCTAACGAAGTGAAGTGATCTACAAATGGTTCAAACAGCAGAGAACGCCCCCTGATACTGGAATCTTGTGAGACATAACGAGATTACAGCACCAGAAATTCACAGAAACTCAGAGATGTCAGTTTATTAAGCAGTGATAAATTATCACTGCTCAGTTATGGACATTCTCAGAGGAGCCCGCCCAAATAGTTAATAAAATTATAAGTCCCCCTACACTATATATGTATTTATACACACATTATATATGCACATATACACACGTACATTATATATATGTATATATATATATACATACATCATATACATGTATATACATATATACACATATACAGGACAGGGGGACATGGCTAATGTGTTGGGGGGTCTGAACGAGGCAGGAGGAAGTCTATAATCTCCCTCCTTCCCCGGGATTTCCTCTTCACTCCCCCGGTTCACCACCTCTGAGCTGGTGAATCGGGCAGTGTGATATCTGACCGAGATCGCCAGTGAAGTGCGGAGATCGCAGCTTCATAAACTGGCTGTTTCTGTGTCAGTGAATGACAGCTTCTCCGTGTGCAGAGATAATCGGCGGAGAAGGTGTTCTCTCCCCATTATCTCTGCTTCATAAACCAAAAAAGAGCTGTGATCAGCGGTGATCCTTGAGACATCCGCTGATCACAGTTTCATAAACGGACACCTAAGTCTGGGCTTTGACTAGGCCACTCCAAACCTTTAATTTTGTTTTTATTAAGTCATTCAGAAGTGGACTTACCTTGTCAGATCATTGTCCTGATGCATAACTCAAGTGCATTTGAGCTTTAGGCCACAAACTGATGGCTGGACATTCTCCTTCAAGATTTTCTGGTAGAGCGCAGAATTCATGGTTACATCAATTATGGCAAATTGTCTAGGTCCTGAAGCTGTAAAGCAGTCCCAGACCATCACACTACCACCACCATGTTTGACTGTTAGTATGATGTTCTTTTTATGAAATGCTGTATTCATTTTATGCCAGATGTAATGGGATGCACACCTTCCAAAAAGTTCATCTTTTGTATCATCAGTCCACAGAATATTGGTTATATTGGTTAATGGTGATAATCAAATGTGAGATGAGTCTTTGTGTTCTTTTTGTTCAGTAGTGGCTTTCGCCTTGGAACTCTCCCATGGATTTCAGTTTTGCCCAGTCTGTTTTATTGTTGAGTCATGAACACTGACCTTAACTGAGGCATGTGAGGAATCAGTTCTTCAGATGTTGTTCTGGGTTATTTTATGATCTCCTGGATGAGTCGTTGTTGATCTCTTGGAGTAATTTTGGTAGGCTGGCCACTCCTGGGAAGGTTGACCACTGTTCCACGTTTTGGATAATGGGTTTCACCATGATTCGCTGGAGTCCGAAAGACTACTTTGTTTCTCATCTGTTCTTGAATTTATTTAGATTGCAGCATGATATGTTTCTTTTTTTCAGATCTTTTAGCATGCTTCACTTTGTCAGACAGCTTCTATTTAAGTGGTTTCTTGATTCAACAGGTCTGGCAGTAACCAGGCCTTGGTGTGACACGTTAAATGTATCTCAGAGTTCCAAAAAATGTGGTTAACCACAGTTCATTCATGATTTAGCAAGGGGGGGGGGCATTACTGTTTCACATAGGGTCAGGCAGGTTTGGACAGTTTTTTTTCATTAATGTTGTAGTAGCGCTGAGCTAAGCAATGCTGCTATGAAGGAGATAGTGGATCACGCATGTGTGGGGGTATGACAACTTGCTCATGTGATGGTGGGGCTGTGCAGTAACAGCTGAGAGTGTCCTAGGCTATACAAGATGATGCCATCTCTGGGAGTTTTTCAGCCAGCCTGTGGGATGTATATAAATGGCCTACACCTATAGAAAGGGCTTATCCAACTTTAGTCAGAGCTGCACAGTGTGTTTAATCTACAGGTGCCCCTTACTTGCATAAGCAGATTTTGGTAAGGATAAACTATCCCAGAACTAAACGGATCTATAATCACCTTGGCACCAGTGATGCACCAGCAAAGCACTGTCCCAGAGCTCCCTGCTGGCCATTGATGCTTTCATCAATCCCGTGCATGTGCGGGAGTTATGTCAGCTCTGGCATTGCCAAACTTGTACAGTGAGCTGCATGTATGCAGCTTACTGTACAAAGGCAAAAAGGCAGGTGTCTTTAATGTAGAAGAGACAAAGCATTTCTCTTCTGCAAAAAAAATTCTGCCTGTTAGCCCATTTTCATTTTGTACATAAAGCTCCACTTTAACTTGGGTCATATTTTACTATATAAAAGTAGCATATATAAACACACAAAAATATATATGCATATGCCATAGTGAAAAATGGGCAAAAAAATGAGTGATGGGAGGATGAATGCAGACATAGTATAGAATAAAATAAGAAGGGAAGGGAAGAAAGCGCCAAACCGGCATAGTGTAGCACAATTTATTATGTAAAATACAATATACATAAAACAAATGGAACTCACAAGCGTGTGAGAGGGAGAGAGAGGATGACAGTCCGCAGTGAATTGTAATAAGCTGGGAGCTGTGTGGTAGTCCTTGGTGGAGAAGATTGTGGATTTTCCAGCCCACAACTGAAAGCAGCCTTGCCGGCACCATAGTGGCAGCCATTTTCCACTAATTGACATTTTTATTCCTATAGTATCTTGTAGTTCTTCTTTTTTAACCTGTTACATGCCATTTTATCACTACAGGATGGGCACAGTGTCAGCGCTGTAGTGTTTTTTGGTAGTGTAGAGTAAACACTGTGGTGTCCAGTGGAGAACGTAAAGCAAAGGCTTATAAATAGGCTGCTAAGTGTTTTCACTTGAGAATATGTGACTGTAGTGTAGTGACTCATGCTGTGCTGTATGGTATATACTAAGGACCATTTTAGACTGTATACTGTGTGGTATATTAAAGACTTTAGACTACTGCACCAGTGCACTGTGTGCTGTCTGCGCTATCCTACATAATTCAGACTAGGTTTATGGATGCTATGCTGTATCATACATATTTTTGACCAGTAGCATTGATAGGATCCTACATGATCTCAGGCAGTCCAGGGAACATGGTATGGGTATTATGGGTTTAGAAAAAAAAGAATACATATTTAGGGATGATCAGTGACATTTATGCTAAATTGGTTTTTCCTTTAGTGAGATTTGAGCAAAAGTTAATTTGCCTCTAATTGACTCAATTAATTTTGAAGAAAATGTCCCAGGGGAAATTGATCATTTCCAGAGAAATGTGCAAAACTGAAACTTCTCCTCAGGTAAAATTTTGGAGGAATACATTGGAATTAATTTGAGGCATTTTTTTTTCTGCTCATTTCTAGTTGTAAGAAAGAGCTCACAGAGTCTGAAACTTGTAGCAGTAGTCCTGGAGCATAGGTACTGGATGGCAGGGGCTAGTGACTCCCATGATTTAGCCGCCTAACTGTACACTATACTGTATATAGCGCAACCCTTGGAGGAGCCACTTGATAGTTTGTTTCTCTGTTCTTCGCCTCCACTCTGTGGATAACCTCAGTCCCTCTAACACACAGGGTTAAGCAGCTAGAAATTGCAATACTGCTGAGAGCACAAAGATTAACACTCTGCACACAACTATAATTCAGTATCAGGAAGTAGACACCAGACTGATTAGTGGAAACAGAACTCAGTATATTTTTATGAATTATTCACGTCAAGGCCGGACATTTTTACTCCCTTCCAGTCCAGGCCAATTTTCAGTTTTTAGCACTGTCACACTTTGAATGACAATTACTTAGTCATACAACACTGTACCCAAATTAAATGTTTATCATTTTTTGAGACAGATAGAGCTTTTGTTTGGTGGTATTTATTCACCTCAGTTTTTTTTTTAAGCTATATGCTGTAAATAAAAAAACAACATTTTGAAAAAAGGATATTTTCTTAGCTTCTGTTATAAACTTTTGCAAATACAACTTTTTTTTTAATACATTTAGGCCAAAATGTATTCTGCTGCATTCCTTTGGTAAAAATACCCCAAATCAGTGTACATTATTTAGTATGTGTGAAAGTTATAGAGTCTGTTAACTATGGTATAGTGCATATATGCTGTATATTTGAAAATCAATTGGTCCTGATGTATTGAACTACCTATTTCATTTCTTGAGGCCCTACAATGCCAGGACAGTACAAACACCCCCACATGACCCTTTTTTGAAAAGTAGACAATCCAAGATATTTAGTAAGAGGCATGGTGAGTTTCTTGAAGTTGTAATTTTTTTGTCACAATTGTTTGGGAAATGAAAAAAAAGTAAATTTTTCTTTTTTCAAAGTTGTAATTTTAATAAGTTATTTCTCACACACAGCATAGGCATATCTATAATTAGACCCCAAAATTCATTCTGCTACTCTTCCAGAGTATGTGGATACCATATGTGTAAAACTTTTTCACAGCCTAGCTGCATAGAGGGGCCCAAAATCCAAAGAGCACCTTCAGGTGTTCTAAGCGTATAAAATACACATCTAATTTCCAGACTACCAATCACATTTTTGGAGGCCCTGGAGCACTAGGATAGTAGACACTGTAACTGGTGTGGCAGTGATCAGGGACACTGTAACTGGTGTGGCGGTGATCAGGGACACTGTAACTGGTGTGGCATGATCAAGGACACTGTAACTGGTGTGACAGTGATTAAGGACAATATGACTGTGGCGACGATCAGGGACACTGTGACATATGCTGCAGTGATTAGGGACTCTGACTGGTGAGAGTATGTAAAAAAACAATTATAATTTTTTATAGTATGTTGTGTATATATATATATATATATATATATACAGTATTACTCTGGGGAGGGTGATCAGGATTTTTTTAACACTGTGATTGCTTATTACAGTGATGATCACTGTAATAAGCAATTGGTAAAAGACTGTGTAAAGGCTTCATTCATGAAACCTTGTGTACTACTGTGATACTGTGATTGGTTACAGCTATCGCATGGTAAACAGTCACTGTACTTGGCCCTGGCACCATGTAATTGCTGTGATCAATCACAGAGCTCATACACTAGTAAACAATGACATCATTGTTTACTAGTGTTCATGTACTCGTTGTGATTGGTCACAGCGATCACATGATACCAGGGCTGCTCACAGAGATGATTAGAGCACAGTGACCATTAAAAAACAGATTGCAGTATACTATACTAAAATTAAATATAAGATCATTTCTGTTTAGTATTATTAGTTACTATAACTAGTTACTTATAAATTGTTGAACTTGAAAAAAAAGTATGTGTATGTCATAGTAGCCATTGAAATTCCAGCTGTCATTTTATCAGTGAAGCTTTGAAACTGAAAATGATATTGGTTGTCATGGGTCACACTTATTGCAGACACTGGTACATGAGGCATGCTATGTTTTATTGTACTGTATTGTCTGATATAGGTCACTTACGTATTGTATTTTGTGTTTTCCAAGTCACGAAGAATAAAGTGAATTTACATTTATTTGCAATTTGCCCTTTTATTATATACTGTCATGGACAAGGCTGCAACCTGCTATACAGCGTTATCTGTTACAAATACACCTTTGTGCTGGTTTCTTAACTTTTCAGCTTTTGTTTTTCTCAGACATAGCTTGGGACTTTTGTTCCCCTTTTCACTCAGGGACTCTAGTAACAGATTTTATATTTAAATTTGTGTGCAGACTTTTGAATTATTTAACACGTTTGAAATTGAAGGACTTACATAAGATATTTATGTTTAATTCTTTATATCTAACAATTGAGTTACGATTAGACGGCAGATATGCACATTGTTCAGCAATATTCTGTTATTTATGCTGTTTGCACACCGAGGCAAGTTTAACAAACACAGAATATGTGACTAGAATCAGCTAGGAAGAAGATGTCTGAGAAGTCAGTAAATTCACATTGTTGGAGTTCTATTGTCTGCCTTAAATGCATCTGTGTATTGAAAGTAGAAAGGATATTTGAAGATATCACCATTTCTATAGAAACCATTTATATGGAGTATTCTAACACATTGCCTCCAATGGCCTCACAGCTTAATACAAGCATTGTTAAGGAACTGTTCAAGCAGCAATCTTTTTATTTTACAATTGCAAGGATATTAGTTCTCAAGTACAAAATGGTATCTATCTCTGGGGTACAAAACCTCCATTTAGGATATATTTTTTTTTTTAAATCAAGAAAATGATGACAGATTTATGAGATGATTTTTCTGATGTTGAGAAAATGCATTTGGGATGAAGCATCCAATCAGAACTGTTATGTTTACAAAAAACAAAAAAAAGTTTTTTTATTTGGTTTGTCGTGTCTTTGGAAAGGAATATACTTTCTGTACTTGGGTATCTATTTTGATATTTCCAATATCCATGGAGGGAGAGGGGAGAGCAGATAAAGGCTAAAAAGAGAGAGGGGAAAGAATAAGAGAAAGAGGGAGACAAAATAACAACTAAGATACTTGAGTGCTGTAAGAAGCTCTAAACTCTTGTTTGAATTGCATACTTCTTAAATTAAAACATTAAGAATTTTCTGCAGACCTTAGTAAATTAAATGAAGCTCTGCTGCTTTCCATCATCCAATCGGGTGCAAGCAAAAATACAGTTTTTGACTGTTCCTTGGGTATCTTTGCAAAGTGAAATTTCACCACCATAACTTTTGGGGGACATTTCTCTTGAAAAAATGCAGCATCCCTTGCAAAATTAACATAATTTTTGCCTTTAGGAAAGCAACATTATTATGTTGTACTATATTTTATGTAAGTGGATTTTGTGCACAAGTTAAACACTAACTATCTGTGCATATACTGCAACAACTCCATCAAAGGCACCTAATAATGGCTTAGCGAGCATGTCATTGGTTTTTCATACATTAGAGGTGTTGGATGGCTCAGGCACACATCAGGCTCTCCATTTGGTTGGAACGGACTAGTTTGTAATACATTTGTAATAGGGACCTACAGCCTTGGACCACATAAAAAAGAAAAAGAGAGAAAGCAGTTCTAACATTAACCACTGAGCAATTTCCCCCCTTTCTGCCCAGGACAATTTTCAGCTTTCAGCGCTGTCACACTTTGATTGACAATTGCACGTCATGCAATGTCATGCAACACTGTACTCAAACTAAATTTTTATCATTTTCTTCCCACAAATGGAGCTATCTTTTGGTGGTATTTGATCACCACTGTTTTTTTTTTTTTGCTAAACAAACAAAATAAGACCGAAATCTTTGAAAAAGAAATGTTTTTCTTTGTTTCTATTATAAAATCTTGTTTTCTCCTTCACTGATGGGCACTGATGAAGCTGCACTGATGGGCACTGATGAGGTGGCACTGATGAGTTGGCACTGATGTGCACTGATGAGGAGGCACTACTATGTAGAATTGATGGGCACTGATAGGCGGCACTGATATGCAGCAGTGATTGGCACTGATGGGCTCTAATAGGTGGCACTGATAGGCAGCGCTGATGGGAACTAATAGGTGGCACTGATAGGCGGCCCTGATTGGAACAGACAGATGGCACTAATGGGCACTAATAGATGGCACTGATGAGCACTAATAGATGGCACTGATAGGCAGCACTGAAGATGAGGTACTGATAGTCATTACTGATGGGCACTGGCATCTGTGGGGCACTGACAAGTGTTACTGATGGGCACTGATTGGCACTTTGTTGGGCCTTTTTTTGGGGGCTTCCCTTTTTAACATTATTAATTTTTTTAGGGGGGGGGGTTTAAGTAATATTCAGGTCTAAAATGTTCATTTTAGCATGTATGGAAAAAAAAAAACTTAGACAGCGAAAGGGTTAAATCATTTTTGGTATCGTTCTTAGTAAATATTAATAATTTATGGGACATGCAGGTTCAGATGAATTTTTTAAAGCCATTTACAACCAAACAATTTCATTCTTCCTTTTCAAAAATGTTAAATACAAATTTTAATAATTCAAAATTCCAGTATGAATTTTTTTTTATTTATTGGAAATATTTTTTTCTGTTACATATCGTGATGTGCATTTTTAAATATAATTCTGTTTTACAAATAATTTATATCTATATTACATTTAACCTGTTTATGTGTTTAATACTATTGCCTCTAATTCTTTGCAAGAGATACTCTGCTTCTAAATAGTAATGCAAAATGAAACGTGTAAAATAATAATCTTGAATCAAACTTTTATGGAAAATGTGCCCTTTTGACATTTTCTAATTATACCTAAATATTCCAGGTATAAAAATGTAGGTGTGAGGTGGAAACTGTTCAGGTTTTCAGCTCCCTCTTGTAATCTTTACAAACATATTACAATGGATTTTATTCTCTCTATTGGACATTAGTGTGTGGATATTTAATGAAAATACTTAGGCTCAAGGTTTTGCTTAAGAATGCCTAATAGAATGCCTTCCTGTGTAGTTTTGATAAAGACATGAAGAGGGCTATGTTTCCTTTTACATAATATGCTATTCCTATGGCTTTCATGGATTCAAATGCACATTAGGCCCAGCAGGGCAAATTATGCACATTTACTCCATTTAGAAAAAGTAGCTTCAAAAAAGCCCCATTTTGTTTAAAGTAGCCATAAATTAAATTCTTAGTGTGATAAATACGCCTGCCACTATCATAAATGTATTACATGAATAGAAGAACAAGTACTGAGACATTTCATTTTGCCTGCCCAGCAGTAAAGTGGCCAAAGAAGTGCTGTTTAAATACTGCCAGCTATATATTTGTCATTTTTTCTAACAGCGTAAAAGTACTTCACTGTATAATGCATAGAGAACTGTACTGATTTGATAGCTTTTAGTGTGTCTGTTTTTAGTTATAACACCTATTAACTGTGACTCTGGATTAAAGACGTCCTTGGGTTAGAACAAGTATGTACAGGCCTGGTGTAAAATGGTCTGGCAACAGTGTCTCTTTATCTCAGAAAAAATCTTCTCATAGGATTTTATGTGCATTTAACATATTTTATGCAGGTTATTTAGCTGTAAAATCTCCACTCTGTAGACTAAAGTCACATCACATAAAATGTACATCTAAAAGGCCTTAGACTGCTGGGTGCCACTATCTTGGATGTTATGTCAGCAGCACCAGGAAACTCAGAGCTGTCACTCAAATATCTCCCTTTACTAACCTCCCAGCAACTACATACAAGGCTATTTGGTACGAATTGCTTTTAAATTTGTTTTATTTGGTACTAATTGCTGTTATTGGTAATTTTATTGTGTCATTGTGTCTGGTTCTATACATTATTGTAATCTTGTGTTGTCTTGTTGAATGTAACTGTATCATAATAATAATTTCCCTTTGGGATTAATAAAGTATTCTGAATCTGAATTTGGGAGGGTAGTGGAAAGAACTGCGGAAGTGGGTCCTGCACAAACAGGAGAGGAGTATGATGTGCAAGGAGAAAGGGGGCTGTGCTAGAAAGTTGACTTTTACTGGAGTTGTCACATTTTCAAGCAAGTTTAACCACTTCAATACCACGCAAATTCCAGCACTCTTCTCCTACATTTAAAATTCATAATTTCTTGGCTAGAAAATTACTTAGAAACCCCAAACCTTTATATATATATATATATATATATATATATATATATATATATATATATATATATATATA
>BLSH010277203.1:1051791-1062160 GCA_018402905.1 Glandirana rugosa
ACCACATACTGGACACTATACTTTGACAGAAGGTGTAGGAGTGGAATTATCATCTCAAACCGACAAGGAGTGGGTCAACACTCGGGGGAAGTGTCGACAAAAACGGTTGGTGAAGGCCTGGCGGCATGCAGCAAACTGCCGCCATGAAATTTCACCTTATGGCAACAATACCATCGTCTATCGATGGTATTGGTGCCATAGATAAAAAAGTCGGCCGCTAAGACGCAGTCATTTTCACCAGAATCGCCGCCTAAGCGGCGTTCTAGTGAAAATAGTCGCCGCCCTCTCCACGCGGGTCCGGTAAGCGGCGGAGATGACCGGAAAGCGGCGGGAGGGGGGGGCACCTCTCCCGCCGCTGATAAAAGTGATCTTGCGGCGAATCCGCCGCTAAGACCACTTTTACTGACGCAGAATCGCCGGCTGAAAAAATAGATACCGTGGTTATGGTAGCTATCTGCTACCATAACAACGGTATTCCACTTTAAAGTACCGCCGTCAAACGACGTACGGCGGTCCGGAAGTGGTTGGCAAAAACAGCTGTGAAGGGGGCTCACAACTGGGTGAGGAACAGCCAAACTCTACTATTAAGGTGAGGATGTGGAAGACAGTTTCATATCACAGGTCATACACCATGGCAAGTTTGAGCAAAGCAACAAGATACAAGGTAATTATACTGCATTAGCAAGGTCAATCCTAGGCAAAGATTTCAAAGCAGATTTGGGTTTCAAGATGAGCTGTCCAAGCTCTTTTTAAGAAGCACAAAGAAATGGCCAACATTAAGGATTGCAAACGTCAGCCAAGGAAACTTAATGCAGATGAAATCTGCATCATACTTACTTCCTTCAACATCAGATGTCCAGTAGTGCCATCAGCACAGAACTGGTGGAAACCAGTGAGACTCAGGTACACCCATCTACTGTTCTGATAAGTCTGGCCAGAAGTGGTCTTCATGAAAGAATTGCATCCAAAAATCCATACCTTTGTCGTGTAAACAAGGCTAAGTGACTCAACTGTAGAGGAAACCATAGGACCTGGGGCGCAAAAAAATGGCAACCGGTGCTCTGGACTGATGAGTCACAATTTGAAATATTTGGTTGTAGCAGGAGGCAGTTTGTTCTCTGCAGGGCTGGAGAGCGGTACAATAATGAATGTCTGCAAGCAACAGTGAAACATATTGGAGGTTCCTTGCAAGTTTCGGGCTGCATTTCTGCAAATGGAGTTGGAGTCATGCATAATATCAGCGAGGCACGTGATTGGTCCCAGATATATTTTGCAGCAAGACAATGACCCCCGACATACAGCCAATGTCATAAAGAACCATCTTCAGCGTAAAGAAAAACAAGGCATCCTGGAAGTGATGTTATAGCCCCCACAGAGCCCTGATCTCAACATCATCAAGTCTGTCTGGGATTACATGAAGAGACAGAAGGATTTCAGTAGACATGTGGGGTGTGTTTTGTTCCTAATTAATATTCGGGCTAATTTTTCATTATTCGGAGATTCGGATATATCCAAATCTATGAATTACAGTATAAACAAAGTTTACCGAATGTTCAGAATAACGAAACAAAATTTGTCCAAATTTCCAAAATTCGAATTGAATTTTACATCGCATTCCATTTGAATTTGAACTGTAAACATACTTCTGAAATCAAAGACTTTGTGTGTTATTAGAGTACCATTTTGAAATAATGCTGTTTTTGTTAAGCCAAAGGTGATTTAAATGGTCATTGTAATCATTTGATGAAGATTTTCTTTTGTTTGTTCACTTTACTGCATTGGAATAAAAAAAATATAACATTTTCCTTTCGACTGATTTAAAAATGTATTGTTTTGAATGTTTCGAATAAAAAAAAAACCAGTAAATTTGAAGAAAATTCAAAAAATTCTGAATATGAATTCCGAATACGAATTGAACGAATCAAACAAATTTAGCTAAACAAAATAACTAGATTGATGAATCAAAACAAAACACATTTTTTTGTTATGCACATGTCTTTATTTGAGGCAGTTTACATCCACAGAAGATCTCTGGTTAGTTCTCCACAACGTTTTGAACAACCTATCTGCCGAGTTCCTTCAAAAACTATGTGTAAGTGTACCTAGGAGAATTGAAGGCAAAGGGTGGCCACACCAGTGTTACCAACCGTCTGTATTTTTATGGACAGCCAGTAAAAAAGTGCCAGTAAAAATGCAGTGACCGGGTAAGCTGGGAACTGCTCATGCGCATTCCCAGAGCGGCCCAATCCAATCCTGTATTCTGCTGGCGCCGGCAGTCTGGGCCGCCCGGACTCAGGGGGGCAGAATTTGAGGCAGAGGCTGGGTTGCTACTGCTGGCAAGGCGAGTGATGTCATGACACATCCGCCGCCCGCCAGAATTTAAAAATGGTCATCTGGAGGCAGGAGCTGAGCAGGCGGAATGGAGGAGCCCTCAATGGTGGTGACTGGTCTGTCTGTCCTGAGCAGAGTGTGGACAATCTTCCAGCATGACAGCTCAACCCAGGAATCCATAGCAGGAACGGACCAGCCTAGACCAGGCATAAAACAAGGCAAGCATGCATTCTCAGGGATGGTGACAGGAAGGATGGTGTGATGGGCAGCAAGGATGGTGTAATGGGCAGGGGGGATGGTGTAATGGGCAGGAGGGAGGGTGTAATGGGCAGGAGGGAGGGTGTAATGGGCAGGAAGGATGGGGTAATGGGCAGGGAGGATGGTGTAATGGGCAGGAGGGATGGTGTAATGGGCAGGAGGGATGGTGACAGGAGGGATGGTGTGATGGTCACAGGAGGGATGGTGTGATGGTGACAGGAGGGATGGTGACAGGAGGGATGGTGGAATGGTGACAGGAGGGATGGTGACAGGAGGAATGGTGGGATGGTAACAGGAGGGATGGTGGGATGGTGACAGGAGGGATGGTGAGATGGTGACAGGAGGGATGGTGACAGGAGGGATGGCGTAATGGTGACAGGAGGGATGGTGGGATGGTGACAGGTGGGATGGTAACAGGAGGTCTTTAGAAGTGGGAACATAGATTCTGGTGATCCTAGTGGCTACCAGGGATTTCACCTCACTTTCTGTGGTGGTTATGGAACAGAAATTAAGGGGAAATCTCTTAAGTTGGGCATACGTGACAAAAGCTGATGGACTAAATAATCCACCCTTATTATATCGAAAATAACTGAAATATGTTTTTACCTTGCTATCTACCTTAAATCGCATTGCTATTTGCATAGTGTACTTGTTTGCTGCCTAAATACTGGAATTTGCACTTAAAACTGTAATTCTGTAACTTTTGTAGAATGCCAGTAAAAACTTGGCTGTGCCAGTAAATTTTGGGTGTTGTGCCAGTAAATTTCAATCTGGTAGGTTGGCAACACTGGGTCACACCAAATATTGATTTGATATGGATTCCTCTTCTGTTCATTTACTTTTTTAATTTACTGTTTCATTTACATTGTTAATTTATAAAAATAAACTATTAAGGCTTCTATTTCTGAAAGCATTTTAAATTTACAGCATTTTTTCACACCTGCCTAGAACTTTTGCACTGTAGTGTATGTGGAAACCATACTGCCTCATTATAGTGGTTGTAAACCGTGGCTGTTTTAAACAAAAAAAAAAAAAAAAAAACTGTAAAGCTATTGCATAATGTGCTGACCCAATACTCACCTTGGAATGAAGCCCTCTAGAGCTGTGCTGTCACCGCTGACATGCTCCCCCTGTCTGTCTTCCGGGTTTGGGTGCTCTGGCCAAGTGATTGGCTGGAGCCGCAATGACGTCACTTCTGCACATGCGTGCAGGAGCCCTCGGTTCTGGCATGAAGCTCTGAATGTCTGGCAAGGTATGCCGGACCTTCAGAGTGCATGCGCCAGTGACATAACTGGCTACATTCAGGGTGAATATTTCCAAAACAGTGCATGTTTAGGAGATATTTATTTTACCTACAGGTAAGCCTTATTACAGGCTTAGCTGTAGGTAAAAATCACCAAGCAGGGTTTACAACCAATTTAAGCTCCTCTATGAACTTTGATCCCAAACTCTAATCTACTGTATGGGAGCCTCCATCTTGGAGGTTATTTAGATACAGTGCCTTGAAAAAGTATTCATACCCTTTGACATTTTCTGCATTTTTTTCATGTTACAACCAATAACAAAAATATATTTTATTGGGATTTTATGTGATAGACCAACACAGAGTGGCACATAATTGTGAAGTGGAAGGAAAATGTTAAATGGTTTTCCAAATTATTTACAAATAAATATGTGAAAAGTGTGGCGTGCATTTGTATTCAGCCCCAATTTTGTAGAACCACCTTTCTCTGCAATTACAGCTGTAAGTCTTTTTGGGGATGTCTCTACCAGCTTTGCACATCTAGAGAGTGACATTTTTGTCCATTCTTTGCTAAATAGCTCAAGCTTTGTCAGATTGGATGGAGAACATCTGTGAACAGCAATTCTGGAGTCTTGCCACAGATTCTCAATTGGATTTAGGTCTGGACTTTGAATGGGCCATTATAACACATGAACATGCTTTATTCTAAACCATTCCATTGTAGCTCTAGCTGTATGTTTAGGGTTGTTGTCTTTTGCAGATTCTAACAGGTTTTCTTCTAAGATTGCCCTGTATTTGGCTCCATCCATCTTCCCATCAACTCTGACCAGCTTCCTTGTACCTGTGGAAGAAAAGCATCCCCACAACATGATGCTGCCACCACCATGTTTCACGGTGGGGGGTGGTGTGTTCAGGGTGATGTGCAGTGTTAGTTTTCTGCCACACATAAAAAAAAGGTAAGTGTAGGTCTCATCTGAGCAGAGCACCTTCTTCCACATGTTTGCTGTGTCCCTCACATGGCTTCTCACAGACTGCAAACGGGACTTCTTATGGCTTTCTTTCAACAATGGCTTTCTTCTTGCCGCTCTTCCATTAAGGCCAGATTTGTGGAGTGCAGGACTAAGAGTTGTCCTATGGACAGATTCTCCCACCTGAGCTGTGGAGCTCTGCAGCTCCACCAGAGTTACCATGGGCCTCTTGGCTGCTTCTCTAATTAATGCTCTCCTTGCCCGGCCTGTCAGTTTAGGTGGATGGCCATGTCTTGGTAGGCTTGAAGCTGTGCCATACTTTCCATTTTTGGGTGATGGATTGAACAGTGCTCCATGAGATGTTCAAAGCTTGGGATATTTTTTAATACCCTAACCCTGCTTTAAACTTCTCCACAACTTTATCCCTGACCTGTCCAGGTGTGTTCCTTGGCCTTCATGATGCTGTTTGTTCACTAAGGTTCTCTAACAAACCTATGAGGGCTTCAGAGAGCAGCTGTATTTATACTGAGATTAAATTACACACAGGGGGACTCCATTTATTAATTAGGTGACTTCTAAAGGCAATTGGTTCCACAAGATTTTAGTTAGGGGCATCAGAGTTAAGGGGGCTGAATACAAAGGCACGCCACACTGTTCACATATTTATTTGTAAAAAATGTTGAAAACCATTTTCACATATTTATTTGTAAAAAAAATTGAAAACCATTTATCATTTTCCTTCCACTTCACAGTTATGTACCACTTTGTGCTGGTCTATCACATAAAATCCCAATAAAATACATTTACATTTTTGGTTGTAGCATGACAAAATGTGGAAAATTTCAAGGGGTGTGAATACTTTTTCAAAGCGCTGTATATAAAATAGTATATTGATCTATATTTTCAAGCAGAATTTTCAACATTTAATTTAAAAAACAAAACACCATTGGGAAACCCATTGCATTCTGATAACTTTCACTGCATGTAATGATAGTACTTAGTAGATTAATTTCTATATTTCTATCTGTTCAGTATAATTACATGCTGTCCAAGCTGTCAAAAAGTGGCAGTGACAGGAGTTGGGGCAATTTGAAACACTGGGTACTTACAAGGTTCACCTTTTATTTTTAAAGTTTAAATCTTTTTAATATTCATAATAAATGATGAAGCTCCCCTGTCACTTTCACAATTGCTTCACAACTTGTTCTGTTGTTAACTATGGGTAAAAATATAAATAAAAACATGTGAGAAACTGTTTAGGGCCGATTCACACCATGAATCGCACAGAAACGCGCTGGGCAATCTGAATGCAGTGCAAATTCAGCCCATTCATTTGAATGGATTGAAATTGTGCTGTACTGCACTACTTGCACTGCATGCACTACCTTATAAAATGCACAGGAACTAGATGGCGAGGTACTACTGTATCATGCAATCCGATGCAAGCAAATGCATTGCATTTCTGACCTACATTTGGGGTGTCGTTATGTTAACATTAAAAATTCTGGATGAACCCTCTTAGCAAAATTCACAATAAAAAAATGGGGATTTATTAGTACGCATACATTGCAATACATGATTAACTCATTTGCACCTAAGGGTAAAACAAATGTTAATGCATCAGCACAATTGTGCAACTTTGACATGTGTTGGTTGAACCTTACATATAATTACAACTATTTTGTGCATCCAGGTGGATTATGCCTTTTGGCCATTTGGCGGTAGATAGTAATGGATATCTCCTGTTTTTTTTTAATTATCAAATAAAAAACTAGTTCAAAATAGTAAAAAAAAAAACTTTTTTAAAATGTAGCTGCTTATTTATGTTACTACCATAACAAACCACCAAAGAACAAACCAGAATAAATTCTCCTACTGCAGACAATGACAGCAATACCACATATTTGTATGTTCGTTGTTGTATGTACCTGTAGTACAGCCAAGAAACAAAAATGCTTTTTTTAAAACAATCCTGCACAAAATATACTGACCATGACCCAAACACTTAATAATATTATTATTATTTTTCTTTTCACACTGCTGTTTATTTTTTTTTTGCAAGGACAGAGAGTGATATAATGTACCTTTCCTCTCCATTCACAGAAATAAACACAAGGGTGGGCTTCACAGTGACTGATCACTGTGGTAGCCTATCAGAGGCTAAGAAAGCAATCAGGTGATTCGGAAATGGAAGTTCTGGGTCCTGATTGTTAGTACAGGACCTGGGGCTCCTGGTGAGCACATTGTGCAGCGTGCTCCCAGTACAAATACAGATATGCATATATGCAGCCCCATGGAAAAAAGCCCAGTCCAGTGGTGACACATATATGCATACTGTTGGTGTGAAGAAGTTAAAGGAGAAGTACAGCCAAAGCTCGTTTGGCTGCACTTCCCTTGTGGATCACAGGAGTGCAGTTTGTTCTGCACTCCTATGACCTATTTTCAGCCAATAGCAGACTAAAGCCTGCTGTCGGCTCATGTCACAGAACTGGTCCAGGCTGGGGAAAAATTATGACCATATGGTTGGGATCCACCCAGGAACCTGGGCTGGCACCTGGCTTAGCCTTTATAAGCCTGATCCAGCCGCTCCCACACCCTCCACAGCTCAGAACATGAGGGGGGGGGCCGAGCAGAGAGCCGGAGACTGACAGTCATGGCTCTCTGCTCAGAGCAGCAGGGAGAACTGAGCGATCAGCGGTGTTTGAGCACTCAATTCCCAGCCTTAGAGACAGCAGGGGACAAATGCAGCATTGCATAGATGCTTCGCCCACCTAGGTAACTATGATTTTTAAAAAAAGCCAAACTTCTCTTTTAAGCTGGCCAACTGCATCAAAGTAATCCTCTCTGGCCATTCCTATTTTGCTCTGCAAAATACCAATGTTGCATTGAATACAGTGCCAATATGGGGCAGATAGACACAAGATGTAGGAGAACTACAAGTCCCAGATTTGGTCACTGACCTGCATTGCAATAGTAGAAAGATATACATGTGCTCACATCCCAATAGCTTCTACATGTATATCTAGAAGGTGCTAAAGGGGTGTGACCACATGATAACACTAGAAGTTTTGGATGCACACTGCAACGCACTCTCTCTAACAAACATTGCAATAAAAAAATGGGGATTTTTAGTTCACATACATTGCAATACATGTTTTACCAGTTGTCGGCCGCCCGCTGTGGTTTGACGGCGGCAACATGGTTCTCCTGCGTGAATCTCTCTCACCTGACGGCGGGCATGGGGGTGTGTATTGTGGGCTCACTGGGAGCCAATCAGCGGTGGGGGTGGACTCGATGTCTGCTGGCTACCCGTGATCGCTCCCCCGCAGTGACAGAATGGGTGTCCGTGAATGTAAACAAGCGGATCCCTGTTCTGGCAGGGGAGAGGAGAGTGATTGCATGTTCCAGTATATGGGAGCAGCGATCTCTCCTCCCCCAGTCATCACAGCCCCCACACAGTTAGAACACTGTGACAGGGAACACATTTACCCCTTTGATTGCCCCCTAATGTTAACCCCTTCCCTGACAGTGACATTTACACAGTAATCAGTGCATTTTCATAGCAATAATCGCTGTATAAATGGCAATGGTCCCAAAAAAGTGTCAAAAGCGACCAATATGTCTGCCACAATATCGCACTCCCGATAAAAATCGCAGATCGCTGCCATTACTAGTAAAAAAATAAATAATAGAAACGCCATAAATCAATTCTCATTTCTCAGCTTGTAGACGCTATAACGCTATTTTATGCAAACTAATCAATATACGCTTATTGCAAATTTACCAAAATATGTAACAGAATACATATTGACCTAAACTGATGAATACATTTGTTTTTTTATATCTTTTAAAATATGATTTTTTTTTCAAAATCGTTGCTCTTTTTTTGTTTATAGCGCAAAAAATAAGAACCACAGAAGTGTTCAAATACCACCAAAAGGAAGCTCTATTTGTGGGAAAAAAGAATGTCAATTTTGATTGGGTACAGTATTACATGACCATGCAATTGTCAGTTAAAGCGACGCAGTGCCGTTTCGCAAAAAGTGCTCTGGTCAGGAAGGGGATTAATCCTTCCAGTGCTGGTTAAGCTGGCCAACTGCATCAAAGTTATCCCTCTCTTTCCAGTTAAAATTGACACCCACTGCAGATCGCAACTGCAGTGCATTTTGAGGACGGCGCAGGTAACGCGCATGGAACGTGAATTTTCCACACCACGTTCTAATGGTAACTGGTCCTTAACCTCAAATGTTACTCAGGCTCAGAATTCTATGTTGATATTCAATTTGTTTGCAAGCAGTGCAGGAGAGACAACTGATGGCCAATAAACCCTCGATGAACACAGCATAAAAAGGAACTGTCACAAAAATGTACCATTACATAGAGGCTTCTCAGCTCCCTTGTAATAATAATAAAGCTAGCTGCAAAAAAAAAAAAAAAAAAAAAGGAAAAAAAAAAGAAGGATGCTAGCTCCCCCCCACATATGCATACATGTGAATGTATACATGCACGTAGGACAGGCATACATAAAACAGTGATCAGGTATAACATATTAGGTCATTTATATTTAAAGTGTTACTAAACAGTAAAATCAGTCTGTATATGTAGTAAAGCATGCTTGTTATACTCACTGTGGAAACTAAGGGATTAATCATCTGCATTGTGTAAAAAGGCTGTTTGATCCTGTCTTCTCTGATCCTACCCTTCTTCCACTGTCCCCAATCCATCTCCTTATAGAACAGTGCCTTGGGGGCAAGCTGCACAGTTTGGTGTGTACTGCTAGAGAGTTTTTTTTTTTTTTTGGGAGAGTGCATGGGATTAGCACAGGGCCAATCAGCTCTGTCCAGACAGAGGGTCAGGAGTCCTGCAGATTCATAGGACAATCAGGGGAGAATGAGAACTCCTCCTACAAGCTTTACACAGTGCTCTACTAGACACTGATAGAAGTCACTAGACTGCTCAACTGCTGATATTAAAATGTATTTAGCAGTTTATATTCACTAAAATAATTGCATTGTCATGTTCTGTGTACCATGGGAGACCAGATATAGTGAATGCAGGGTCCTGGGTTTAATAACACATACACTGATGAGTTGAAAAGGTTTTTAACCACTTCAGCCCCGGAAGGATTTCCCACTTTAGGACCAGAGCACTTTTTGCGATTCGGCGCTGTGTTGCTTTAACTGACAATTGCGCGGTCGTGCGACGTTGTACCCAAACAAAATTTGCGTCCTTTTTTCCCCACAAATAGAGCTTTCTTTTGGTGGTATTTGATCGCCTCTGCGTCATTTCTGATCGCCGCTATAAACAAAAGAAGAGCGACCATTTTGCAAAAAAACCCAAATTTCTTACTTTTTGCTAAAATTCAAATCCAAAAAAAAAATATAAAAAAACATTTTTTTTCACCGTTTTTGGCCGATTTATATAATTCCTCATATTTGTGATAAAAAAATTGCAATCTGCGTTTATTGATTGGTTTGCGCAAAAGTGGCTGCGTTTACGGATGGTGAGAATTAATTTCTGGGGTTTTTATTTTTTTTTTATTTTTTACTAGTAATGGCGGCGATATGCG
>BLSH010277203.1:1066467-1081018 GCA_018402905.1 Glandirana rugosa
CTTGAAGGTCACAGGTTATACTCTCTCACTCTATATATATATATATATATATATATACAGTATCTCACAAAAGTGAGTACACCCCTCACATTTTTGTAAATATTTTATTCTATCTTTTCATGTGACAACACTGAAGAAATGATACCATGCTACAATGTAGAATAGTGAGTGTACAGCTTGTATACCCATAGCCCATACAACAGTGTCAATTTGCTGCCCCTCAAAATAACTCAACACAAAGCCATTAATGCCTAAACCTCTGGCAAAAAAAGTGAGTACATCCTTAAGTGAAAATGTCCAAATTGGGCCCAATTAGCCATTTTCTATCGCCGATGTCATGTGACTCGTTAGTGTTACAAGGTCTCGGGTGTGAATGGGAAGCAGGTGTGTTAAATTTGGTGTTATCGCTCTCACTCTCTCATATTGGACACTGGAAGTTCAACATGGCACCTTATGGCAAAGAACTCTCTGAGGATCTGAAAACAAGAATTGTTACTGTACATGAAGATGACTTAGGCTATAAGACGATTGCCAGGGCCCTGAAACTGAGCTGCAGCACAGTGGCCAAGACCATACAATGGTTTAACAGAACAGGTTCCACTGAGAACAGGCCTCACCATGGTCGACCAAAGAAGTTGAGTGCATGTGCTCGGCACCATATCCAGAGGTTGTCTTTGAGAAATAGATGTATGAGTGCTGCCAGCATTGCTGCAGAGGTTGAAGGGTTGGGGGAGGTCAGCCTGTCAGTGCTCAGACCATACGCCGCACACTGCATCAAATTGGTCTGCATGGCTGTTATCCCAGAAGGAAGCCTCTTCTAAAGATGATGCACAAGAAAGCCCTCAAACAGTTTGCTGAAGACAAGCAGACTAAGGACATGGATTACTGGAACCACATCCTGTGGTCTGATGAGACCAAGATAAAATTATTTGGTTCAGATGGTGTCAAGTGTGTGTGGCAGCAACAAATGAGGAGTAGAAAGACAAGTGTGTCTTGTCTACAGTCAAGCCAAGTCAAATGGTGGTGGGAGTGTCATGGTCTGGGGCTGCATGAGTGCTGCCGACACTGGGAAGCTACAGTTCATTGAGGGAACCATGAATGCCAACATGTACTGTGACATACTAAAGCAGAGCATGATCCCCCCCTTTTGGAGACTGGGCCGCGTGGCAGTATTCCAACATGATAATGACCCCAAACACACCTTCCAAGATGACCACTGCTTTGCTAAAGAAGCTGAGGGTAAAGGTGATGGACTGGCCAAGCATGTCTCCAGACCTAAACCCTATGGAGCATCTGTGGGGCATCTTCAAATGGAAGGTGGAGGAGAGCAAGGTCTAACATCCACCAGCTCCGTGATGTCATCATGGAGGAGGGGAAGAGGACTCCAGTGGCAACCTGGGAAGCTCTGGTGAACGCCATGCCCAAGAGGCAGTGCTGGAAAATAATGGTGACCACACAAAATATTGACACTTTGGGCCAAATTTGGACAGTTTCACTTAGGGGTGTACTCACCTTTGTTGCCAGTAGTTTAGACATTAATGGCTGTGTGTTGAGTTATTTTGAGGGGACAGCAAATTTACACTGTTATACAAGCTGCACACTCACTACTTTACATTGTTGCAAAGTGTCATTTCTTCAATGTTGTCACATGAAAAGATATAATAAAATATTTACAAAATTGTGAGGGGTGTACTCACTTTTGTGAGATACTGTGTATATATTAGCATTTATTGGGACTGAACCTCCTCTTCTAAACACTTGAAGATAATTCAGTATATTACACATTATGCGTTCTTTTGCTATGGACCTTTGCAGGTATATAAAAATATAGCTGCATATTTTACGTAGCACTACTTACAGTAACTAAAATCACCTAATGAACATACTGTATGTTACAATAATAATAGTGTTAATACTGATGTACAATCACATTTATCTAAAATAATGTATTGTATATGTAGAATGCTTTGTAAATCAGGAATTCAATTTAATGCAGTCTGTAAGTTGCTCCTGTGGGTCTTTGAGCCCTTTCAAGATTTTTAGACAACACTCTATTTAAATGCACATTTTTTTTTTTTTTTACTTGTGTAACAGTGCATTGGTTATTCCCTATCTGCAGTATAGTTGGTTCTGCAAAAAAAGATTTCAGTGCCACTGTCTTAGGATATATTCATGTTCTTTGAGTCTTGGTGCTTCTTTTTATATTTGTCTTTGCCAAGTGTATTATTTACAAATTTCTGGAAGTATAAAAAAAATGTAGTCTTGCATTGATGATATAAATCATCAAGTGAAGTAAATTGTGTTTCTGATTGTCTCATGCAGTAACTTTTTTTTTTTATATCTTCATGTAGTAGAATGAAAGAACCAAATATTATGGCTGTTTCTAGATTTATTACCATCAGACCTTCTATCTGGTTAGAAATATTCCAAAAGATAATATAGATTACTCTTCTATAGCCTTGCACTGTTTTGACACTTTGACATACTGATGTCAGGTAATGTAACTAAAAACTAACCAAAGAATCTCTATCTATCTATCTATCTATCTATCTATCTATCTATCTATCTATCTATCTATCTATCTATCTATCTATCTATCATTATTTACCCCATAGGTCCGGTTTATGCAAACATTTTGGCTCATTTTGTTTCAACACTAAATATCTGGGAATATATTTCCAAAACTCTGGTTAATCTATGCGCATTCACCATGCTGGCTCTACTGATATTTGCCTTCTTACAGGCAACATTTATTATGTGAATGTGGTGTTAATGAATAAACATGAATTCATTTTTAAAGTGTACCAATATATAAAACCTTATTTTTAGTTAGTTAGTGGCGTGCAGGCAGTGTATTAATATACATATATATATATATATATATATATATACACAGTGTAGTATATATTGTGGGGGATTAGCTTGTGGGGATCACTTTTCAGGGGAAAAGATTCAGCATAGATGTCAGTTTCTTTAAAATCTGGCAGCTTGCCAGGTTTATTATTTCAGGTTTGCAAGTTCAAAACACAAACAAAAACAAAAAACAAAACCTCGCCGTGTCTGGTGCTAAACTAAACAAACAGATTCCTCTCTATACAGTGTGGGGCTGTCCCCGACACCCACAAAACATAAGCCCCAATGCAAACCTTGTTCTTAGAGTCCAAAATAGCACACAGAGCTCTCTCAGCTTTCTCCCTCTGAGATCCAGGATTGAGCTCTCCTCTGTTTTCTTCCTGGTCATTAAATGCATGTGGAGAGGGGTTAGAGTGGACAAGAAAGACCGGGCCGGAACCAGCTATGCCATGGTGGCCGGCAAAACCCGGGTCAGACTCTCACTAGCCGCCTCAAAATGACCGCATGCGAGGCATCAAGTATCGCCCGTACATTGTGGCGCCTCGTATAATGTCACATTATATATCTATATACACACTCTGCATTCAGTGTAGACTATATATACAGTGCATTCAGTGTAGACTATTTATACAGTCATTTCAGGCAGTGTATTAATATAGATTGTGACGTTATGCGAGGTGCAGTAGTGGACAGATGCTATTTGTCGCCCCCACATTCGTTCATTTTGAGTGGACTAAGATGGAATCTGGTCCAGGTGTTACCAGCGACCTTGGCAGGCTTGGTTCCGGACCGGATTTTGTGACCCTCTTGCGTCCACTCACAGGTGTAGTTAAATAACCAGGAAGAGAGCACAGTGTGGCTCTGGCCTGGAACTCAGAAACATTACACTGAGAGAGCTACACAGTCGGAATTGGCTGCTCTAAGGACTCTAAAGAAAGGTTTGCATTTGTTTTGATTGGAGATGCCTGGGACGAACCCGACACTATATAGATAGGTATCCTGCTGTGTATAGTTTAGCGCCAGATGGCAAGGAGTTGTTTTTGCTATTTTGTTTGTTTTATGAATTGCAACCTTTATCAATAAAACTGGCAACCCACCAGATGTTTAAGAAAGTTTGCCTGCAAGCTGCCTTTTTCCCAGTAAAGGTGATCCTCACGAGCTAATCTCCCACACGTGGTGGACGATGCAGGCAACTTCCCGAAATGGAAAAATGTTTAAGGCCCTGCTGCAAGCCAATGCAGCTCAGCGGAAAACCAACTACCAGGTCGCAGAGGACGCTGCAGCACAGCAGGCGGCTCAGTGGGAAACCAATCTTCAGGTCGCACAGGCCGCTGCAGCTCAGCGGGAGGAGAATCGCCAGGCTATCTCAGCAGGAGATAAATCACCAATTTGCAGAAGCCCTGCTGGAATTAAAGAAGGGGTTCGCACCTCCTGTGCCAGTGGAACAAAAGTTGATTCGTGCCAGTTACCACCTGCAGAGGATGACCCCTGCGGATGATGTGGAGGCGTACCTCACCACTTTTGAGGGAGTCGCTGTGTGGGAAGGATGTCAAAAATGACAATGGTCAGGACTGCTAGCACCTTTTCTGACAGGTGGGCCCCAAAAGGCCTATTTTGATTTGGAACCTGATAAGGCCCAGGACTATGAGTCTCTAAAAACGGAGATACTCACATGCCTGGGTGTCACCATGGCAGTCCGGGCTCAACGGGTGCATCAATAGACCTACCGCATGGACCAGCCACCCAGCTCCCAAATGTTTGACTTGATCCATCTCACGAGGAAGGGGTTACAGCCAGAGACTTTGCCAGGCCCTCAGATCAAGGAGCGTGCGGTCATGGACTGGTATCTCAAATATTCACAGTGTAGCGCTAGTGATAATATAAATGATCAAAGAAAACACAAAAAATAAAATAATCAAACACTCATTGCAGTGCAAATAAAACAGTGCTCCAAAAATTAATATAATAATTAGTGCATCAATGTGTATAAACATAAATACTAAATGTCCATAAAAATCCATGCATTGACCATCAAAGATAGTAAATACAATGAATGTGTAAAAAGCAAAATCATGAATAGTTCAACAAATCCACATGAGCATAGGAGTGAAAGCGGATAGATCCATACAGTCCAAGATGGACAAGATCCCGATAGTGAAGAGTAGAGATGAATCCACACGTGGTGATTGTATATCCTCCACCAGCCTATAAAGCCTCTCACCTCATAGACAAGTTAAAAACGCCTGTCTATCACCCAGACTCCAAAGCTAAGCAAGATTCATCTCGCAAACATGTAAGAAAGGAAGGCAAAATCTAGTGCTCTCTGTAAAAAACAGGTTTATTGGCCCCATAAAAATTAAAACACTTACAGGACAAGGTACTGCCAAGCCGTGCGAGCTGGGAACAGCATATCAGTCAATAACTGCAATGTGGCATGGGCAACACAGACTCCTTCCCCTTAGACGCGTATCGTCAACTCCAGGACTTCCTCTGTAAGGAAGTCCTGGAGTTGACAATACGCGTCTAAGGGGAAGGTTATTGACTGATATGCTGTTCCCAGCTCGCACAGCTTGACAGTGCCTTGCCCTGTAAGTGTTTTAATTTTTACGGAGCCAATAAACCTGTTTTTTACGGAGAGCACTAGATTTTGCCTTCCTTTCTTACATGTTTGCGAGATGAATCTTGCTTAGCTTTGGAGTCTGGGTGATATCATTGGAGCTTTCTGAGAAACGGAGGACCTGGCTATTAGAGGAGTCTAATTCCCTGGAGATGGGAGACAGGCGTTTTTAACTTGTCCATATATATTCAGGCGTGAATATATCTACCATCTGGTAAGCCTTGATTCTGTTAGATGTTGGATCATGTAGACGAGCATTATTATTAATACTCTTCATACACCTATTTTTTATATTTTTGAGCCATCACTGTTGTTGAATATTTTGCACACCGAAATATTTGATTGACACCACTTGGAACTATCTACACCTCTCTACACATACTTTTTTTTTTTTTTACTTTTTTCACTTAAATCAGCACTATTATTGATTTACTAGGAATTGGTTTATGTCTTCACTAATATATATTCCAATTTATGTATTATTCACTGTATTATGTTGATTCATACTGTCTTGTTGGTTGGGTACATACCTTTAGGAAATACCACCTTCTGGCCCTGGATGGGGTGTTAAGTCCTTACAAACTATTGGGTTTAGCGCCATCTATACATATTAGCGGCTAAGGTATTGTGGTAAAAATATAAATTTTATTTTGCATACAAGTAGAACAATGTAAACGGTACCAAACACATTGATATTCAAAGTCTGCATCTGTATTCAAACATGGCAATAATATGCATGATATAAAAAGTAGCTGGTATATGACCCCAATACAGTATAGACAATAGAGGTTACAGTAAAATTTGGTAAAACGTTGTAGATGTAGTATTTGCATCATTGGAGGGCTCTACGCATTTTGTGGCCAACTGCCACTCATCAGGAGCCAATAAAAAATACATCAGGGTATATCTGTTGCCCCGCATACATTAATTTTGAGTGGATTAAGATGGAATCTGGTCTAGGTGTTACCAGTCACCTTGGCAGGCTTGGTTCTGGACCGGATTTTGTGACCCTCTTGCGTCCACTCACTGGTGTAGTTAAATAACCAGGAATAGAGCACAGTGTGGCTCTGGCCTGAGACTCAGAACCATTACACTGAGAGAGCTACACGGTCGGAATTGGTTGCTCTAAGGACTCTAAAAAAAGGTTTGCGTTTGTTTTGTTTGGAGGTGTCTGAGACGAGCCTGACACCATATAGAGAGGTATCCTGCTCTGCATAATTTAGCGCCAGACGGCAAGGAGTTGTTTTTGCTATTTTGTTTGTTTTATGATTTGCAACCTATATCAATAAAACTGGCAACCCGCCAAACTATTAAGAAAGTTTGCCTGCAAGCTGCCTTTTTCCCAGGAAAGGTGATCCCCACAAGCTAATCTCCCACAATATATACAGTCTAGCATATATATATATATATATATACAAACTCTAGATTCAGTGTAGACTATATATACAGTGCATTCGACGGTGTACAGTATATAATGCACTTCAGGCGGTGTATTAATATATACATATACAGTCTAGTGTATATATATATATATATATATATATATATATATATATATATATATATGTGACAGTATGTGAGGCAAAGTGGTAGACAGACGCTATCTGTTGCCTCGTATGCGTTCATGTGGACTGGATTAAACAGAGTTTGGTCTGGATTTTACCAGTCACTGTGACAGGGCTGGTTCCGCTCCAGAGTTTGTGGTTCACTGGAGTCCACCAGCAGGTGGCTTAAAATACCAGAATGAGAACACACTCTAGCTCTGACCTGGAACTCAGAGAGGGATATGAGGGAGCTCTGTGTCTGTTTGGACATTAAAAGGCAAGGTTTGCTTCGTGGCTTATGTTTTGTGGGTGTTGGGGGCCAGCCCCACACCATATAGTGAGGAAACTATAATGTTTAGTTTAGCGCCAGACGGCAAGGATTTATTTTCTATTTTGTTTGTTTTTTAATATGCAAATTTTTTACCAATAAACCTGGCAAGCCGTCAGATTTTAAGAAAGTTACCTGCACGCTGACTATTTTCCTAAGGAAAGTTGATCCCCACGAGTCAATCTCCCACATGTGGTGGAGTTCAGTGGACATCTTTCCAAGATGGATGAAACATTGAAGACCCTGTTACAAGCCAATGCAGCTCAGCAGGAAACCAACTACCAGCACTACCAGACAGCGGTGGTTGAGATTGACACCCCTTGGGGGAGTGTGACTCATGCAGTGGGAGTAGTACCTTCGCTGCTATATGATGCCCCAGTGGGCAGGGATTTTCCCCATTTTTGGAGGTTATGGGAAGGCCCAGAGAGTCTGGAGGATAGAGCTCATTCTGCTGCGGAAACACGGGAACTCTCACCCGACCCTTTTTGCCAAATGGAAGGGGAGACCGGTGGCAGGACCGAGGAAGCAGGAGACCCTCTTCCTTTTCCTGTACTGGCTGGGGAGCCAGAGGCGCTGGAAGATAGCTCCCAGCTGGGGGCTAATGACCCAGAAAATGTCTCTGAACCTGACTGTGAGAGTGAACAGAATGTAGTACCTGACTTAGAGGTCCGGAGAGAGGACTTCTGTACAGAACAACTACGGGATGTCACTCTCCTTGGAGCCAGAGAAAACATGAAGGTGATGGATAGGGAACCTGTGGACCATAATTGGGGGGTGTCTTTTCCCTACATGGCTCTTAAAAATAATTTGTTGTATTAGGTGGTGAAACGAGGGGAGGACGAGGTGGAACAGCTAGTGGTTCCCAAACTCTTTCGCAGGATAGTTCTAGATCTAGCCTATGGTCATGTAATGGGGGACATCTGGGTATGGATAAGACCAGGGAGAGAATAACCCAGAGATTATTATGGCCCGGGTTGCATGCAGATATCAGAGAGCATTGTGAATCCTGACCAACTCTCTATGCCCTCACCCCACTTTCGTAGTCCGCTTGTTCCACTGCCCATAATTGAAGTGCCTTTTGAAAGAATTGGCATGGATCTCATGGGACCCGTAATAAAGTCTGCCCGGGGACACCAGCACATCCTAGTAATACTAGATTACGCGACCCGCTATCCTGAAGCCATACCCTTGCGGAACACCTCCGCTAAGACTATCGACAGGGAGTTGGTCCAAGTGTTTAGCCGGGTAGGGACCCCTAAAGAGGTCTTAACGGATCAGGGCACCCCGTATATGTCCCGTGTAACCAAGGAATTGTGCAGGTTGTATAAAATCTCCCATCTCCGTGCTTTGAATTACCACCCCCAAACAGATGGACTTGTGGAGAGGTTTGATAAAATTCTCAAAAGCATGTTGAAAAAGGTAGTGGGGAAAGATGGGAGAGATTGGGATATGTTGCTTCCGTACCTCATGTTTGGTAAACGAGAGGTTCCGCAAGCGTCTACGGGGTATTCCCACTTTGAACTCTTGTATGGTAGACATCCCAGGGGGCTGCTAGATGTCACAAAAAAGACGTGGGAAGGAGAGGTCACCCCATATAGGAGCGTCAGCGAGCATATCTCCTTGATGCAGGATCGAAATGCAGCAGTCCGGCCCCTGGTACAAGAACATATGGAGGGAGCCCAGGAGGCCCAGGGAATAGTTTATAATCGCGGTGCCAAAGCCGGGACTTTCAACCCCGGAGACAGAATGCTGATGCTAGTCCCCAAGGTTGAACGTAAATTCCTAGCAAAGTGGCAGGGTCCCTTTTGAGATTAGGGAAAGAGTAGGGGAAGTGAACTACAAAGTTTACCAGCCAGGGAAAAGGAATCCCGAGCAAATTTACCATGTGAATCTCTTAAAACCGTGGAAAGACAGAAAAACTTAATTGGCAGTGCCCACTCCTCAAGAAGACAGGCTATCCATGACTCCGGATGCCCCCATAACTGAGTCCTTGTCACTGACGGAACAAAATGACATTAAGGAATTTATCAGTAAAAATAGAGATTTTTTTCTCTTGGCTACGCGGACTGACCACCGTACTACAACATGGCATAATTATGGAACCAGGGGTCCGCATAAATGTAAAGCCCTACCGAATACCTGAGGCTAGATGGGAGGCAGTGGCGAAGGAAATAAAAACCATGTTGGAGTTAGACGTGATAGAGGAGTCCGACAGCATCTGGTTGAGCCCTATAGTGCTGGTCCCAAGGCCCGATGGCACGATTCGATTCTGTAATGATTTCAGGAAGCTGAATAATGTGTCTAAGTTTGATGCATACCTGATGCCGCGGGTTCACGAACATGTGGACAGGTTGGGAGGTCCTCATACATAACAACCCTAGACCTAACTAACGGCTACTGGCAGATCCCCTTAACGGAGTTAGCAAAGGAAAAAATGGCTTTTTCTACCCCCAAGGGGTCCTTCCAGTACAAGCAAATGCCTTTTGGTCTGCATGGGGCCCCTGCATCCTTCCAGAGAATGATGGATAAAACTTTGAGGCCGCATCGCCCCTATGCAGCCGCCTATTTTGATGATGTGGTCACCCACAGTCCAGATTGGGAATCACATCTGCCCCGAGTACAAGCAGTCATAGATTCTCTTAGGGTAGCAGGTTTAACAGCCAACCCAAAAAAGTGTGCCATAGGCCTGGAGGAGGCCAAATACCTTGGGTATGTTATTGATCGGGGACTGATCAAGCCCCAGACCAATAAGATTGAGGCAATTCAAAAGTGGCCCCAACCGGTGAATAAAAAACAGGTTCATGCTTCCAGGGGATTACAGGGTATTACAGGCGGTTCATACCCAACTTTGCCACCATTGCCATCCCTCTGACGGATCTTACGAAGGGGAGAGGGTCGGGCATGTTTAAGTGGAATCCCAAAGCCGAGAAGGCATTCCAGAAGTTGAAGCAAACCCTTTGTGTACAACCGGTGCTCGTGACCCTGGACTTCAGAAAGGAGTTTGTTGTACAAACAGACGCCTTTGAGGTGGGACTAGTTGCTGTTCTGTCCCAGATCAGAGACGGTGAGGAGCACCCGGTTGTTATCTACTTAAGGAGGAAGCTTAACAGGCATGAGAGGAACTATGCCATTGTGGAGGAGTGCTTGGTGATCAAGAGGGCCTTAGAGGTGCTGAAGTACTACCTCTTAGGAAGGTCGTTTAGGCTAGTCACCGACCATGTGCCCCTGAAGTGGATGTGTGAAAACAGGGAGAAAAATAGTTAATTGACTAGGGTCCTGGCCCTACAGTCATTCAAGTTCACAGTGGAACACCGGGTGGAAAGACTCCAGAACAATGCGGATTCCCTCTCCCGGGTCCACTGTATGGTTGGGACAGTTGCTCAGCCACAGGGGCTTGAGCAGAGGGGGAGGATATGTGACAGTATGCAAGGTGAAGTGGTAGATGGGCGCTACCTGTTGCCTCATATGTGTTCCTGTGGACTGGATTAGACAGAGTCCGGTCTGGATTTTACCAGCCACCATGGCAGGGCTGGTTCCGGTCCGAAGTTTGATAAGCTTATCTGTAGGTAAAAATACAAAAATAGAGTTTACTACCACTTTAAGAAATACTTTAGATTCCAGGGGATACAGAGAGGAAAGGGTTCTGGGATTCAAGTGGTTAAGGTCAGCTGATAAGCTTGACAAATTCTAATTATCAATAAGTGATAAGACACCTATTACAACTAATAGGAAGACGGACGCTACCTAACGCCTTGTATGCATTCCTGTGGACTGGATTAGACAGAACCCGGTCCGGATTTTTCCAGCCACCATAGCAGGGCTGGTTCCAGTCCGGAGTTTGATGATAATCTTATCTGTAGGTAAAAATACAAAAATAGAGTTTACTACCACTTTAAGAAATACTTTAGATTCCAGGGGATACAGAGAGGAAAGGGTTCTGGGATTCAAGTGGTTAAGGTCAGCTGATAAGCTTGACAAATTCTAATTAGCAATAAGTGATAAGACACCTATTACAACTAATAGGAAGACAGACGCTACCTGACGCCTTGTATGCATTCCTGTGGACGCTGGTTGACGGCGACAAGGTGGCTCTCCTGGGCAAACCGCCGTCAGACGGCGGCTGCCAGATCGCGCACTATGAGCGCGCGTGTCCGGGGAGAGCCAGGGAGCGGGTGCGGTGGACTCGATCTCCGCCGGCTACCCGCGATGCCCCCCCGGAGTGAAAGAACGGAGGTCCGTGTAAGTAAACACGGACCTCCGTTCTGTGAGGGGGGAAGGGCTGTGATCACAGCCTTCCTCTACATGGAAGCTGTGATCACTTCCCTTCCCCAGTCAGGGCAGCCCACACACAGTTAGAACACGCCCAGGGAACACAGTTAACCCTTAGAGCGCCCCCTGCAGGTTAACCCCTTCACTGCCAATGGCATTTACACAGTAATCAGTGCATTTTTATAGCACTGATCGCTGTATAAATGCCAATGGTCCCAAAAAAAAGTGTCAAAATGTTCCGACATGCCCGTTGCAATATCGCAGTACCGCTAAAAATCGCAGATCGCCGCCATTACTAGTAACAAATAAAAAAAAATAAAAACCCCAGAAATGAATTCTCATCATCCGTAAACGCGGCAACTTTTGCGCAAACCAATCAATAAACGCCAATTGTGATTTTTTTAATTCACAAATATGAGGAAGAATATAAATCGGCCAAAACCAATGAAAAATTTTTTTTTTTATATATTTTTTTTGGATTTGTATTTTAGCAAAAAGTAAGAAATTTGTTTTTTTTTTGCAAAATTGTCCCTCTTGTTTTGTTTATAGCGGCGATCAGAAATGACGCAGCGGTGATCAAATACCACCAAAAGAAAGCTATATTTGTGGGAAAAAAGGGACGTAAATTTCGTTTAGGTACAATGTCGCATGACCGCGCAATTTTCAGTTAAAGCGATGCAGTGCCGAATCGCAAAAAGGGCTCTGGTCAGGAAGGGGACAAATCCTTCTGGGGCTGAAGTGGTTAAGAAATACTTTAGATTCCAGGGGATACAGAGAGGAAAGGGTTCTGGGATTCAAGTGGTTAAGGTCAGCTGATAAGCTTGACAAATTCTAATTAGCAATAAGTGATAAGACACCTATTACAAATAAAAATTGCATTGTTTTACAATCAATATTTATGACCTGCCTTAGGTCTGACAGTGAATTTCTTTAGTGCAGAATATAGTTCATTTCTAGTGAAATGTCTGAGTGGCCATAAATGGCCCTGAAGCAATGTCACCATAAGGTTAACAGCATAATGTTAAGGGCATCAACTTGTCACCTTTAATTGCTGTGAGTGTCTCAAACAGGCATTTTACTTTTTACCAGAAGTTTCAAAATGTTAAATGCACTACCAAAACTTGGGCTTGAGCCACATGTAAATGGAAACCAAATACATATGCGCTTTTATATGTAGTTCTGTGTTATAAAAATAGGCAGTAATATAACAATGTGGGCATTTGAAAAAAAATACATTTACTAAACAGAATCCATAACAAAAACAGAATGAATTGCAGTGTTACATTAATTAACAAGAACTAACGAATACCAAAATCCACTCTCTTTTCTCCGGTCATTGTCCTCCTTTTGAATCCATATCTGCTCTCCATCTGATCATTTTACTGCCTCAATCTACTGCCATTATCTTCCCCTTGTGTTTACTCTCCTCTTCTATCAAGGACCACTCTTCTTTCTGGTTCGTTTTTCTCTTTTTTCTACCTATGCTTGCTCTCCTCCACTCTAAGATCCTTCTCCTTCCCTTCTAATGTTGGCCACTCTCTTCTCTAGGCATTCTCAGTTACTTACAACTAGGGATGAGCTGTTGGTTTGTGTTGAACGTAAGTTCGACTTGAACATTGGCTGTTTGGCCTTTCGCCGAATTTAGAACATTATGGGGCGTTCGCGCCAAATTTATGTGCCCCATAATGCATTGCTAGACCGCTCAAAATGCCACCCACTGATTGGCCAAAGCATGCACATGACCTGCATGCTTTGGCCAATCACAGCGCACTCTGCTGTGAGAGCCATGATTGGCTAAAAGGCAGGGTGCCTTTGGCCAATCATGTCTCAGGGGTCTCCGTCTATGCCCCTCACTATATAAGGCCACTTGAACAGCAGCCCCGTGTAGTGTGTGAATGGGGAGACCGGAGGCTGACATTTATCTAGTTTAGTCAGTGGCGTGTAGGCAGTGTAGTATATAGATCTAGTGTAGAGTATACACAGGCAGTGCAGGCAGTGAAGTTGTCAGGAAAACCGCCAGCGCAGCTCTTCTCAGGAAAGACCTGTCAGAGTAATTTCCATGCTAATTGGTGCCCAACGGCGCCAGTTCCGGCACCAAACAAGCCACTTAAACTCTGCTGATTCACAAAACAGGTGCTGTCTGATCTACAGCATTACCCGTGTTCACCTGTTGCCTGATATCCGTTCCTGACCTGTTTACCTACCCGTGGCCAGACTCTTCTGCTTTCCATCTGCAGCTGATCCTTGTCCCGCCCACTCTTCTGCCTGCTCCTCTGTACCTCGCTGCCAGCTCGTTGCGGATTCTGCCTGTACCTGACTCTGCTCCAGTGCCTGTGGCCATCGAGACCTCAGTAGCTTCCAGCTCTGCAAGTCCTCTTCAGCTCTCCTGGACTGCTTCCATCTGACTGCACCTTTAACCCTGCAGGTCATCTCCATCTCCAGCGCCCCTGCTGACCACCGCTGGCGGACGTCATTGGACTACCACAGGCACTCATACCTCACTGTGCTCTTGTGGCGGCTATCTCACTCCCAGCGAGTCCCTAGAACTGGGGATATAGGAGAGGCCATCGACTGCCGTCAGGCTCACTACCTGGTACATAACAGAAGTATATAGCTCTAGTGCAGAGTATATACAGTCAGTGCAGGCAGTGTAGTATATAGATCTAGTGCAGAGTATATACAGGCAGTGAAAGAATATATATGAATGGTATATAGTATATATATATATATATATATATATATATATATATAAAATACGCTGCATTTAGTGTAGCCCATATACAGCTCATTCAGTGTATAGTATATCGAGTCCTTTCAGGCAGTGTAAGACTATATATGTACAGTATACAGTACATACTGTATATATAATATGCTGCCTTTAGTGTATACTATATATACAGCTTATTCAGTGTATAGTATATAGAGTCCATTTAGGCAGTG
>BLSH010277203.1:1092921-1106026 GCA_018402905.1 Glandirana rugosa
CTACAGGTCCTATCCTCACACTTCACATACCTTCACCCCTCATATACGTCCCTCTTCTCACGCCCACTGCCATACACTTCGCACTCCTATCCTGGACATCCCACCCACCACCATACATTCCGCACTCCTCTCCTGGACATCCCACCCTCCAGTATACACTCTGGACTCCTCTCTCTGCACATACTACCCACTGCCATACATTCCGCACTCCTATCCTGGATATCCCACCCACTACTATACACTCCGCACTCCTCTCCCTGCAAATACTACCCACCGCCATACACTTCGCACTCCTACCCTGGACATCTCACCCACCACTATACACTCCGCACTCCTCTCCCTACACATACTACCCACTGCTATACATTATGCACTCCTATCCTGGACATCCCACCCACCACTATACACTCCGCACTCCTCTCCCTGCACATACTACCCACTGCTATACATTCCGCACTCCTATCCTGGACATCCCACCCACCACTATACACTCCACACCCCTCTCCCTACACATACTACCCACTGCCATATACTTTGCACTCCTTTCCCTGCATCGCAATTTTTAGCGCAACTTAAACCACACCCACTTTTCACTGAGGCACACCGCATTTCTTTGTCGTGCCTGGGGCCCACTCTTGATCTTGCACACGGGCCCACTCATTTCATGATACGCCCCTGATGACACTACCTGCCTGGAGTTTGCACGTTCTCCCTGTGCCTGCGTAGGTTTCCTCCGGATACTCCGGTTTTCTCCCACACTCCAAAGACATGCTGGTAGGTTAATTGGATCCTGTCTAAATTGACATTAGTAGGTGTATGTAGGAATATGAGTTAGGGACCTTAGATCGTAAGGTCCTTGAGAATATGGACCGATGTCAATGTACACTGTATATGCAAAAGTGCTGAGTAAACTCACTGCGCTATATAAGTACCTGAAATAAATAAATAAATAAACCCCACGCCAAAATGTAAAAAAAAGAGCCTGGTTTGGATTTTGGCGGGACCCCCACGCAAATTTTTCCAGTGATTTATGATCTATATTGTCCGGAGACGGCAATACATTACTGCCGTGAGTGATTTTAAATGACAATTTTTCTATACAAATGTCATTTTGCAGTGACATTGTTCTAAACATCACACTGATGTGCCATTTTACAGGCAGACTAAGGGGACCCCCCAGGCATGATATTTAAAGAAATATATATATATTTTTTCACTTTAATCATTATTAAAATCACTGCAACTTTTTTTGGCATTGACATTGACATTGCCCCTAGGGCAGTACCCGGATCCCCATACAATTTTTATGGCAATAAAAAGGCATATAAGCCATTAAAATGAGCAATTTTGATTTTTCCTGTTCAAGTACCATTGATTTAATAGGGTTCACGTATTCAAATAAACGTATTTCCCATTCGCGGTGTTTTGTTGCGAACCGAACCGTGGGGTGTTCAGCTCATCCCTGCTTACTACATATATTTGTATATATAACATACATTTGCATATCTATATATCTGTATATATATATATATATATATATATATATATATATATATATATATATATATATATATTATTATATATATATTTTTTTTGTCTGGTGGTCTTCTCATATTAAGATATACCCATTACATGCCCAGGCTTCCTTTTTTTCCATCATTTTTCCACATGGTGAACCACTAAGTAGCTTTTTTTTAACATGAAAATGCCTTTTAATACATGGCACATTAAAAATGAATCATGTATCATTTGTTCCTAGTACTAGTAAAGAGAGTGCCTGTTACCATGAAACATAATAAGAATGAAGAAGCACCCTCTATGCTCAGTTAAAAAGTCCTACATGACCATAATAAAATCTTCAGCCAAAAGGGACTCAGTCACACCCACTAGAGCCAAGGAGCAATTTGATGAAGCAAGAGACTCTAAAATCAGAGGGCAGCATGATTCCTGCTAACACACGTTGTCACTAGGAGGGTGCACTGCAAGCAGTCTCAACCAATTAGTGGAAAGTGTACTGGGGGCACCTAATACAGGACTTTGCCTCCATGTATAGAATCAAACAACAAAGCATGTTACAGCTGCAGTGTTGTAAGCAATGTACAGGCTCAGGGGGCAGAAGCAAGGCCCCTAGTTCTCATGATACCTGGACAGGAAGTACCCATGAAGCCTGGTCACTTTTGCTGGACAGCTTGATCTGGTAAAGTGATTGTAAAGCTAAAATAAAAAAACATGGTATACTTACCTGCTCTGTGCCATGGTTTTAAACTCTCATGTACAGCACTGAAGTGACATCCGGCTCAGATAAGTATAAGGGGGGGGGGGGGGGGGTCAGGTGGTGGTGGCTGCATACAGAAGGTATCTTATCTTCTGCCTTTAGAACCACTTTAGAGTAAGTTGAAAAATAATAAACTTACTGGCAGGATCACCAGATAAAAAAAAGGGGATTGGTAAGCTGTAGTATAAATCATTTTGCTTCCGGGATAATATACAGTTTAATTTTACAGCTAATTACTCTTGTTCTCAGTAGCTTATCAGCCTTTCATCATTGATTGGACGTAAAAGATCTCAGGATTCACCACCACTACAAGAATGTGCTGAATGTCATAGCTTGATAGTCAGCAAAGAGAAAAAAAAGAATAGTAGTGGTATTAATAATAATAATAATAATAATATTTTATATTAGTACATGACTGTTATTGCTCAGGTATACAATAACCCTAAAATATGATAAAAATGTAAAACTGAATCCTAATAAAAATGTAACACTGTGAATAAGACAACAAACCTCATGTTTTTCTGAGCAAAGAGGACTCCTCCATTATTTGTCATTCGTTTTTGACTATGCTCCTCACAGGGTCTGTTTCAACTGTAACCTCTCCAACACTAAATGATACATCATGCACTGGATATGGGCTGTCTTCACATCACCCAGTTATTCTATGTCTATTGCCTCAACTGTCTTTTAGTTGAGCCCTCTCTCCCACACTTAGGCCCTTTAACAGCTGTGTGGACTGCTATGCATATAGTTATACCACTGACTGTTGTCATAAAGCATGTTTTTTATCCTAGATGTGTAAATAAAGAAAGTGTTGCAGTAGTTTAATGTATTTTATCACCTACAATTATGTTTCCTGGCCGGGTGATAGGACTTTGAAGAGCTGGCTTTATGAAGAATCTACTCTCTTCTCCTCCCAGGGACCTTCCTGATGTTCCTACGGGGGATATGTGCAATTATTACACAAATAACATGTAAGGAGAGTAGGGAATACTTTTTCATATGCTATTTGTATAGCAAGTGTTACTGACTTCAATGTAAAAGCTGTTAAACTTCTGAATAAATATAGATGTTCAACCTTAAAGTAACATCTATGCCTGTCAATCTGTACATCTGTTTAGGGTTTCATGTAGATGGGTTTTAAGGGTCTGTTCAAGCCTCGTCTGTATTTAGTAGGGATGAGCCGAACACCCCCCAGTTCAGTTTAATAAGGGGGCCCCCAGATCCCAGCCCGCACATGTGAATAGGTATGGGGTACATTGTACCCCTATCCATTCACCAAAAAAGGAGTGTAGCGTTAAAAAACAAGAGGCAGTTTTTGACAAGTCCTTTATTGTGTAAAATAGCTATTTTCTTATTTCTTCTTTCTTCCTCCATCTTCTCCTGGCCCGGTCCTTCTTCTGGTCTTCTGCTTCTTCTTTTAGTCTTCTTGCTTCTTGCTTCCTCTCTTCAGCTTCAAACTTCATCTTCTTCTTTCACCTCCGCCGCTCTCCCTGCTGCTATAGCCTGGCCCCTGCGTGTCTCCCAGAATGGGCGGTCTTCATAATGACAGTTCTTTTATAAGAAGGGGCGGGGCCACCCAGGGGGCCGGACTGCAGCAGCGGGGAGAGCGGCGGCAGTGAAAGAAAAAGAAGATGAAGATTGAAAAAGAAGGGAGGAAGCAAGAAGACTAAAAGAAGACGCAGAAAACCAGAAGGACCGGGCCAGGAGAAGATGGAGGAAGAAGGAAGAAATAAGAAAAGAGCTATTTTACACAATAAAGGACGTGTCAAAAACTGCCTCTTGTTTTTTAACACTACACTCCTTTTTTGGTGAATGGGTAGGAGTACAATGTACCCCATACCTATTCACATAGAAGGGTTGGGATCTGGGGGCCCCCTTATTAAAGGGGGCTTCCAGATTCTGGTCAGCCCCCTGCCTGCAGACCCCCACAGCCACTGGCCAGGGTTATGGGGATGAGGCCCTTCTCCCCATCAACATGGGGACAAGGTGCTTTGGGGGCGATCTCAAAGCATCCTCCCCATGTTGAGGGCATGTGGCCTGGTATGGTTCGGAGGGGGGGGGGGGGGCGCTCGCTCGTCCCCACCCCCTCTTGCCATGCCAGGGCTGCGTGCTCGGATAAGGGTCTGGTTTGGATTTTGGGGGGACCCCACAACATTTTTTTTTTAATTTGGCGCAGGGTTCCCCTTAAATTCCATACCAGACCTGAAGGGCCTGGTTTGGAGTTTGGGGGGGGCACTTAATTTTTTTTACAATTTTGGCACGGGGTTCCCTTTAAATTCTATATCAGACCTGAAGGGCTTGGTTTGTATTTTTTGGGGGAACCAAACGTCATTTTTTTTTAAATTTTGGTGCGGACCCTGCTGTTGTAAATTAGTTTAACCACTTAAGGCCCGGAGCCCTTTTTTTACACTTGTTATTTGCAAGTTAAAATATTTTTTTTTGCTAGAAAATTACTTAGAACCTCCAAAAATTATACATTTTTTTCAAACACCCTAGAGAATAAAATGGCGATCATTGTAATACTATTTGTCACACGGTATTTGCGTAGCGGTCTTTCAAGCGCAATTTTTTTTGAAAAAAAAAACGCTTTTTTGAGTTAAAAAATAAGACAACAGTAAAGTTATCCCAATTTTTTTGTATATTGTGAAAGAGGATGTTACGCCGAGTAAATAGATACCATACATGTTATGGTTGAAAATTGCGCACACTTGTGGAATGGCGACAAAATCCGGTACTTAAAAATCTCCCATAGGCGACGCTTTAAAAATTTTTAACAGATACCAGGTTAGCAGAGGAGGTCTTTTGCTAGAATAACTGCTCACACTCTAGCGATCGTGGCGATACCTCACATGTGTGGTTTGAACACGGTTTTCATATGCGGGCATGACTTACGTATGCGTTTTCTTTTCTGCGTGAGCTCGTGGTTACGGTGGCGCTTTAATTTTTTTTTTTACATTTTTTATTTATTTTATTTATTTTTTTTAACACTGTTTGTTTTAAAAAAAAAATCCGATCACTTTTATTGCTATCACAAGGAATGTAAACATCTCTTATTTTAGTAAACAGCGATTCTGAATACTGTCATTTCTTTAAAACCGGCGCCGTTTGCTGTTGAGTAAACCAGAAGTGACATTGTGACGTTGCTTCCGGAAATGTACGAAGGAGTCCCGATTGAAGCCAATTCCATCTTCCTCAGGGACTCCACACAGTGGCCAGAAGTGTCAGAACGGCTCCTGGTGGGATGGGAGACCGGAGAAGAGCGGCGGACCGTAGCAGGAGGGGGGGGTGGCCCCTGCCACTCCCTGAGATAAAGACAGAGCGGCTTCAGAGCCAGATCGGCCATTATCACCAGATTGCTGGCTGCCTGCTCTAAAAAATGGTACTGGGGTATAGCCTGTAGCTGCAGGCTATACCCCAATACATCCACTTAAAGCTGCCGCCGTTTATAAACGGTGATTCCCGTTAAGTGGTTAAAAATTGTGATGACATGCCCCAGTCAATCAGGTGGTGAAAAATTGGGCCTTGGGTGTTGTCAGTGCCAGAACACTGTAACCCCTTGCAGTTACTTTTGTTGAGCGCAGGAACGGGCCCTGCTGTTCTAAATTAGTGTAACCACTTAAAGCGAATCACTGTTTATAAACAGTGGCTGCTTTAATTGGAATTTTCGAGGTATAGTCTGCAGCTACAGGCTATACCCTGGTACCATTTTTTAGAGCAGGCGGCCGGCTACCCGTTGGGAGCCGCTCGGTTGTTATCCCAGGCAGCGGGAGGGGACATCCCTCCCCCTCCCGCCACCATCTGCCACTCTTGTCTGGCCTCCCGTCCAACTGGGAGACCGGTGCTCTGATCCGGCATGTCCGCCGGCTGTGTGGAGTCCCTGTGGAAGCCGGAATCGGCTTTGATCGGAACTCCTTCGTACATTTCCGGAAGCAACATTACAACGTCACTTCCAGGTTTACTTGGCAGCTAACGGCGCCGGTTTTAAAAAAATGACAGTATTCAGAATCGCCGTTTTTAGCAATCTGAATACTGTGAAGAATACCTGTCACCATATATTACTATCGCAAGGGATGTTTACATTCCTTGTGATAGCAATAAATATGATCAGATTTTTTTTTTTTAAGGAACAGTGTTAAAAGAAAAATAAAATAAAATAAATAAAAAAATAGAAAAAAAAAATTAAAGAGCCACCATCCCTGCAAGCTCATGCAGCAAAGAAAATGCATACGTAAGTCGCGCCCGTATATGAAAACAGTGTTCAACCCACACATGTGAGGTACTATATACACTGAATTAGCTGTATATAGTCTACTACATCAAAGGCATTGCATGTATATATATACACTAGGAAGGTATATATATATATATTCTTGCACTGCCTGACTGTATACAGATCTATCTATCTATCTATCTATCTATCTATTTATCTATCTGTAAAATGCTATCTAGCTAAACTGCCTGCAATCAGGAACCTGAGCTCACTGTCTAACTTTGACCACCACCGCCAACACACTACATAGAGCCGTTGTACAAGCGGCTTTATATAGTGTGGGGCATGGATTGAGGCTGCTGTGCAGTGATTGGCTTTAGCCAATCAAAGCTCTCACAGCAGGCCACCCGCTGATTGGCCAAAGCATGCAGGTCATGTGCATGCTTTGGCCGATTGGCAGGCATCATTCCGCCGCCATTTGAATGCATTATGGGGTGTGCAAAGTTGCCGCGAACGCCCCATAATGTTCGGGAAAACCCGAACAATCGAACACCCGATATTTGAGTCAAACTCACGTTCGACCCGATCATCAAGCTCATCCCTAGTATTGAGCAGTGAACAGGCAATTTTTTGTCAACCATTGTGCAAAGCACCTGATCAGTTTAGATTTAGATGCATTTTGTGGCATTTGGCAAAATAGCATACATGCTCGCAATTGGACTGCTGCTCATAGGTTCAAAAACCCTGCAATCAGGGGGCATAGAGGCACTCCAGTTGTCTTGAATATAACTATATACAGGACTCAGCTGTCCTTTTAAATGATCATGAAAAAAAACAATATGGCCCCGTATACTTATCTTCCACTCTTACAAAAGAATATACCACTGTTCTAAATTGAAATGTTAAAATATGCCTCCAAGCCACTTTTTTGTTTTGTATAGAATGTGAAAAATTTAGAACATCTTCCAAGTTTTTCTGGCTCATTGTCTATCTGTAACAACTCTCAATTTCCCCATTGGTGCCACAGAAAGCAATACATTCCAAAAAGGTAGGCCAGTCTTTCTCTACTAAACCACATTTTTTCAATGCAGTTTGTTCCATGTTGAACAGTCTTTCCCTATCCCCCAGAAAGTTGTAAATACCCCAGTGTGGCCATAAATGACAGTAAACCTGATCAAGGTCCTAACTCATACCCACTCAGTTCAAAACAAAAGAAATATGGTTCCTCCCTCAACATATTTTTGTTTGTACCAATACATGTGAGATGACTTTAATGCTAAAGACAGCAAATGTCTTTCAGTTTGTTCATTTAGGTTATCTATGTCAACATTTTTTGTTTTACTTTCTCAGTCTTTAAATTAAATTGTCAAATCTGATCACATGCTTTTCATGCTGCATTATCAAACCCTGTATAATTTTCCATCTCCTCTAATACACACCTGCAGTTAACGAACATCATCCTTTGTAAAGGACCCCTAGGCTGCTTGTCTCCTCATGATTGTTTGCACATGGTTATTATCTAGTCTAGTCTAGAGACACATGCATAGGTCGCTAGTCATATCTGTCAGGCCTGGATTTTAAATGAACAATTTATATACAGAAACTGGCTTTACATGGTTTTATAAAATGTTCTGTTTATGAAATAAAGCATTAGCTACCATATACCTGTACCTAAGCTTGTAATACTTACTAAAGGCAGGTATCTAGAGCTCTATGTATAGTGTGCCCCTGGAACCCTGAAAAAATATCAAAATCGATAAACCAATTCTTTCTATCAGACTAAATAATATGCAATAGTGAACATGTAGAGAGTAAATAGCTGAGTTAAAGAGAAAATATGCATGTATTGGATAGAAAATAAAAGAATGTAAACTAGGGCTGCCACCTCATTAAACCTGAACACATATTAATTGCACAGGTTCTGTGGCTGATTAAGGTTGTAATTAAACTCACTTAAACCTTATCTACATTAAATTAGCCTCAGAACCTGTGTAATTAATATGTGTTTGGGTTTAAAAGGATGAGATGTCAACCCTAATGTGAACCCCAGGGAGGCAAAATAAGTATAAGCCTGGGTTCACACTATCCGACATTAAAGTGGTCTGACTTTGATTATACTTTGTTGTGCAATTTACGGTCCTACATAGAGACCTAAATCGGTCCGATTACTGTGAACAGGGATCCGACTTTGATCCCGACAATACCAGGCACCTTGTGCTCTTGGGATCTTGAAGGGGAACCCCTGCCAAATTAAAAAAAAAAAAAAAACAGCGAGGGCATTCCAGACCCTTCGGTCTGATATGGATTTTAAGGGGAACCCCAATGCCGAAAAAATGGCATAGGGTCCCCCTTTAAAATCCATACCAGACCCTTCGGTCTGGTGCGGATTTTAAGGGGAACCCCAAGCCAAAAAAAACAGCATAGGGACCCCCCAAAATCCACAGCAGACCCTTTTCCGAGCATGCAGCCAGGCAGGTCAGGAAAGGGGGTAGGGATGAGTGAGTGTTCCCCCCCCTCCTGGACCATACCAGGCCGCATGCCCTCAACATGGGGAGTATGGGTGCTTTGGGGCCTTGTTAAAGGGGGCTTCCCGATTCCGATAAGTCCCCCACCCGCAGACCCCAACAACCACCAGAAAGGGTTGTTGGGAAGGGGCACTTGTCCTCATCAACATGGGGATAAGGTGCTTTGGGGTAGGGGGGCGCAGAGCCCCCCTGCCCCAAAGCACCCACACTCCCCATGTTGAGGGCATGTGGCCTGGTATGGTCCAGGAGGGGGGGGTGCTTGCTCGTCCCCACCCCCTTTCCTGGCCTGCCAGGCTGTGTGCTCGGATAAGGGTCTGGTATGGATTTTGGGGGGGACCCTACGCCATTTTTTCAGAGCACAAGTCACATGCCAAAGTCAGATCAGTTAAGACAATGATCTAACTTTGATCAGACTTCGATGCTTTTCAATGGGCTAAAGTGGTATCAAAGTCAGACAAAAGTAGTACTGGAACCTTTTTCAAAGTCGGTCTGACTTGGTCTGACACAAGTCGGACCAGTTAAGACGCCTCTTATAGGGAATCATTGTTTTTGTGATGTAATTTGACTTGTGCTCCTAATGTCGGACTGATTCTCGGACTAGTGTGAACCCACAATTAGGTAGTGAAAAAAGTAGATAAACCAAGTGGCAGAACTACTTCATTAGTTCCAGGTTAAAGGCTAATTATTTCATAAATCTGTGCGCCACGGGAAAAGGTATCAATACCAAACATGTCAATAACCACTTGCCTTTTTCTGACATTTGTTGTAGTAAAAGTAATGTAAAGTAAAAATCAGTATTTTTTGCTAGAAAATTACTTAGAACCCCCAAACATTTTATATATATATATATATATATATATATAATATATATATATTTTAGCAGAGACCCTAGAGCAGGGGTGCCCAAACTTTTGAAGAGCGAGGGCCACTTTAGTGACTTGGTAACCGGTCACGGGCCACAATGAGTGGAGTGGGCATATGACAGGTCTGTGTCCACTCTGCTTATGCAGAGCAAACACGGCCCACCATACTCTATGGACCCTCCAGTCCTATCCTCCCAGACAGAAGAGGACGGATCCCCTTCTGTTTTTTTAAGCAGATTGGATTGGAGATAGGCGGGTGTAAAATTATATAAATCCATCTACATCTGCCATTCTATAGAGGTGAATGGAGGGTCTGATTGGGTCCGCCCGAAAAACGGACAGACGGACCCTGGTGGGTACTGCTGGCACTGTTGGTGGGTACTGCTGGTGGGTATCCCTGGTTGGTACTGCTGGCACTATTGGTGGGTATTGCTGGCACCGCTGGTGGGTATCCCTGATGGGTACTGCTGGCACTGTTGGTTGGTACTGCTGGCACTGCTGGTGGATATCTTTGGTGGGTACTGCTGGCACTGTTGGCAGGTATCCCTGGTGGGTAGTGCTGTCACTGCTGGTGGGTATCCCTGGTGGATACTGCTGGCACTGTTGGTGGGTACTGTTGGCACTGTTGGTGGGTACTGCTGGTGGGTACTGCAGGCACTGTTGGTGGATACTGCTGGCACTGTTGGTGGATACTACTGGCACTGTTGGTGGGTACTGATGGCACTGTTGGTGTGTATCCCTGGTGGCTACTGTCCCAGATTGTGGATTCCCACCCCGTGATTAACAGGCATCAGTGTGACAGGAGTGCTGGAGGAAGCATGCGGCTGCAGTAGAGAGCAGAGCCGATGCTTCCAGTATCACTCCTCTCACAGGCGGAGCACATTTGGTATCACTCCGCCTGTGACAGGAGCACTGTACAGGACGCATCGGCTCTGATTCCTCCATTCTTCACACTGATGCTCGGGGATGGCGAGTTGGAAACCTGCAATCTGGACTTGCCGACCCGCCATCCGAGAGCATGAGATGGCGGGCCACATCAGAGGGCACCCCTGCCCTAGAGAATAAAATCTCAAACACATTAATGTATACACTTTAATGAGTAAACTCATTAACTTTTTTAACTTTTTCAATTTTTTTTGTATAATGTTAAAGATGATGTTATGTCAAGTAAATAGATACCTAACATGTTATGCTTTAAAATTGTGCACGTCAAACTACGATACTTAAAATTCTCCATAGGCGACGCTTTAAAATTTGCACAGGTTACCTATTTAGAGTTACAGAGGAGGGGGGCGTGGCCAGCTGCAGACAGAGATGGAAGCCTGACTGCTCTCCTCTGCTCTGACTGAAACTTTCAGCAACTATGCATCCATATCTAAGCGAAAGAGCCCCCCTCAATCCAACAGCTGAGGGGTCCCACATTTACCAAGCACCTTCTGGTGAGCCATGGACGTTACTGGAGGGACAGCAATAGACCCAAATCTGCCTGAAGAGAGACCAGCACCCTCTGCCTCGGATCACCGTCGCTAGACAGCTACACACCTAGGAGGACGGGTGAGCAGACTCTACCCCTGCAACAAAGCCCAAAAAGCCCCTTCTTACTCCTGCATACACCGGTGCCCCGCTCCACTCAGACAGAGGAATGAATCGCTCTCTGCCACACCGCACGCCTCGGAAGAGGGCCGCCATCTTAACTCGGCCGCACTTCCCGGACCCATCCGCTGCCATCCAGCCGCTGCGCCCACTACTACAAGGATACAGGCACATCATCTGCCTCACCGCCGACTCCCCTACCTGACTAGCTGGGTAGTTTTCCAGGAGAGCGGGTGTGTGTCCCCGGACGGCTGCTACATCATCTCTCTGGGATCCAGCCGCTGCCATCTTGTGGCCTGCACCGCTGCATCGGACTGTTTTAACGCCATCCGGGTGCAGAACATTCGTGTACAGAAGAGCGGACCCTCCATCCACCTTACCGCTGCCTCCCCTTCTTGCCCGGCTGGGCTTTGAACGGGAGGGGGACTCGGGACGGCCGCATCATCCCCATCTTTAGGAGAGCCGGCCGCCATCTTGCGGCCTACAGAGTGCCAGAGACCTAATCTGTCGCCATCCAGGCTTTAATTTACCTCATATAAAAAAAAATCACCATCCCCTGCAAGCCGGCAACTCCCTCTACCGTTTACACTGTCTATTGTTGTGTTCTTTGGGGCATAGGCACTTATCATTGCTGCCCTTAAAACTGTCAGCCGGCATAAGGAACAGTATCACTACATTCCTCATCCGTCCTCCTTAGTGCCTCATTAGTACCGATGATCGCTTTGCTTATCAGCACATTACCAGGTCCACTCTGAAGCACTTTGTAAAAGCACTGCTGCCGCCATACTAGGGCCTGAGTCCTTCCTTCTACCCAACCCCTCAGGAAAAGCCCTACATTCCTTTCCGGTTTGACCGCCTGCGGCTGTACACGTACAGGGCTTCTCTGTCACTACATAAAGTCTCCCCATAAGGCTCAACTTCAGAAAACTGAAGGCCAAAGTGGTATGCCCCAGCCTAAAGCTCCCCAACAAGGATCGCATCGCTGCATACCGGACTTCTTCACCAAAGACGCAGTACAGCAGTCCCAAACCGGGCCTACCAACATACCGCCGCCTATGTCCTCCCCTACGTCTGCAGGGCCTCGGGCGTCTCCCACCTCTCATGAGGAGATGGATAGCTCAGAGCAATGTGCCCAGCTGCCCCAGGTGGCCACCCCGAAGAGGGGTAAAAGGGCAGCACAATCACCAGCATCCTTGCCTTCTAAAGTGCCCCTCTATAAAAAACAACACTGGAGCGGTGAGCAGGAGGGTTCAAGCTAATGTGACTCCCTAGCGGACCTTCCAACTAGCGATCAACCAGCCTCAGAACACACTCTAAAATTGATGCTCCTCTCACTACAGAACGACCTTAGAAACGAGCTTCGCTCATCCCTGACGATGCTTCAGACCAGAGTGGAACAAGTGGAGGATCGTACTGGCACCCTAGAAAGACAGGTGGTGGGAAAAGGCCGCCAAACAGCTGGAATCCTCGGAAGGATTCCTCCAACATGCGGAAGAGTTACATTATCTCCAGGCCAAAGTGGTTGATCTTGAAGATCGTTCCAGGAGGAACAACATAAAATTCAGGGGAATTCCTGAATCAGTCAAACCCGCAGAACTCACAGCATTCATCCAACAGCTGTCCCTCAAGCTCATTC
>BLSH010277224.1:0-21050 GCA_018402905.1 Glandirana rugosa
GAGAGCATTTTTTTTTCTTTTTAATTTTGCTTTTTATTTTATTTTTACTCTGTCCCTTTTCATCTTTTTTTTTTATCATTTTAATTTTTATCACAGGGATTTTAACCACTCCAGGTCCGCGCTATTGCCGAAATACGGCTCCAGCGCGGACCTGAAATGCCGGGAGGACGTCCACTGCGCATGCTCCTGCGCGCCCCCTGGCGGCAGCGGCGGTGCGAGCGTGCCCGTGGGTCGGGCGGACTCGATGTCCGCCCGAGACCCGCGATCACTTTCAGGAGCATCAGAACGGGGAACCGCCGTTGTAACACACGGCGGTTCCCCGTTCTGTGACAGGGGACATAGCAGATCTACTGATCCCTGTCACTGGGATCAGTTAGATCTGTTATGTCCCGGCCAGCCCCGCCCCCCCACAGTTAGAACACAGCCAGGGAACATATTTAACCCCTTCACTGCCCCCTGCTGGTTAACCACTTCACTGCCAATGACATTTACACAGTAATCAGTGGACATTTAAATTTCTGATCGCTGTATAAATGTCATTGGTCCCAAAAATGTGTAAAAAATGTCCGACATTTTTGCCACAATATCGCAGTCCCGATAAAAATCGCAGATCGCCGCCATTACTAGTAAAAAAAAAAATAATAAAAACGCCATAAATCAATTCCCAGTTTTTAGACGCGATAACTTTTGCGCAAACCAATCAATATACGCCGATTGCAATTTTTTTTTTTACCAAAAATATGTAGAAGAATATATATCGGCCAAAACTGATGAATAATTTTTTAATGGATTTGTACTTTAGCAAAAAGTAAAAAATATTGTTCTTTTTTGCAAAATTGTCGCTCATTTTTGTTTATAGCGGCGATCAGAAATGACGCAGAGGGGATCAAATACCACCAAAAGAAAGCTCTATTTGTGGGAAAAAAAGGACGCAAATTTTATTTGGGTACAACATCGCACGACCGCGCAATTGTCATTCAAAATGTGACAGCGCTGAAAGCCAAAAATTGGTCTGGGCAGGAGGGGGGTTTAAGTGCCCGGTAAGGAAGGGGTTAAATATCCCCTATGATAAAAATAGGTATTGTAGCATATTTTTTTTTTTTTAAATTTGGGGTCTACTAAACTCTAGATCTTTCCCCAGCCATTAATGCATCTGACCACACCAAAATCGGTGTGATAAGATGCTTCCTCAATTTCCCAATGGCGCTGTTTATATCTGGCGAAGCCGAAGTCACAAATGTTCGTAGCCTCCGGTTTCTTAGGCCATGGAGATGATTGGAGCCATTCTAGTCTTCAGTCAGCTCTATGGTCAGCTGGTGGAACCACCAGCTGCATTCTCACGTTCCCCGGTGGGACAGGGTAGCCTGAGAAGACTAGTATGTCGCTGGTCCTTGTTGGGCATATATTGTAATGTTCTTTTTTTCATGCAGCCTGTGGGTTAAATGAAAAAAAAGAATCAATCTGTGGGTATGTCGACCATTAGAAAACCTCCCTTCATCCTCCCACTTCTAATGGTGGGCATAGCCACTTTTTAAAAATATATACCGGAGCATAGGGGCAATCTTCCCCAATTTCCACCCACTGCCCCTATGCTCCGGTATATTTGCTCTTTTTTAATTGTGGGGGTGAAATCACCGCCAACAGCGCTGGAGTCGCTGCTTTATGAATGGTGGGAGCAAACACTTTTGCTGTCACCATTAATAAATCAGTGCTGCTGCTGAATGGCGTACCTGAAAAGGAATAAACAATTAATAAAACACAGTAACATAAAAAATTACATACCTGCTAAAAAGAAAAAAACATAAAACTCATTAACAATATAACATTACAGTCAAACATTAACATAAAAAGTTACATACCTGCAAAGAAAACATAATAAAAACAGTAACAAACAGGTATGCATACAAAATATAAAAAATAGAGAGAGAATAGAGAGAGATTAGAGAGAAAACGAGAGAGAGAGAGAAAAAAAAAGAAACGTACAACTGTTTTTGGTTTTTTTATTTTATATTTCTTTTTGTTTTTTTAACTTTTTTTATTTTTTTTGGTACACTTTTTTTTTTGTAACTAAAAACTAACTGGTTCCAGCTTTGGGTCTCTCAAAATGCACTGGCATCTTTGGAGACCCTATGTAAGTGTGCCTAATCACCGTGTCTGCTGTACCCTATGCTAATAATTGGGAATAAAAAGTGTGGTGAACTTGGTTTAAGAGGGGCTGAATTTTATAGAGCCGGTCAAATTCATGGTCACCCCGTGGACGACTGAGTTCATTGTCACTGAAGTGCATGAACCGCAAAATCTGCTTGTATCGTGCCCTAACTATGCAAGCAGAGAACACGGGCATATGGTGAATTGGGTCAGTGGACCAATATGGCCGCAACTCAGTTTTTTTAGTTATGCCCATGAGGAAGGAAAGGCCCAAAAAGGTCTTAAATTCTGGAACCGTAATTGGTTTCCAGTCTCTGGCAAGTGTCAAATGGGGATTAGCGCCAATGAATTGACCAGCATATAAATTGCTTTGGTCCACTATAGATCTATAGAAATCTTCCCTGAAATACAGCGAATAAAAATAAATGGCCGTAAAATAAGCTGTATTCACCGTGATTCTGGGTTGGACAGTGAATGGGGGAAGTACGGGCACTGCATCAGTGATGGGTTGCCAATCAGGGTTTGCAAACGCGTCATTAAGGGCACTATGGGTTCTGCGGGCCTGTGTTCATCATCTTTGTGGCTGCGGGACACTACTTGTGCTAGCCACACCAGCTTGAACTGCACGTATGGGACTCGCCATGTCACCACGTGATACTGCAGTGCTGGTTCATCTATGACCAGGATGTACTAGGCCGCTGGTGCTTGCCAGGTCACCAGAAGGAGTAGCGGTGCTAGTACTGGCTCTCTGCTGCATACGAGAGCCCTGCGGTTCATGCACCTCAGCGACAGCAGAACAGGGTCTGGTACGCCTGACCCTAGCAGGGACCACAACTCCGTATTCAGAGCTATCTGACAGGGTGCCGCTGCTTTCTTTCATATGCTGAGCCTGATTCTGACAGTGAGGCTTCCCTCATCTGTCATACTCAGCATACTGTAGGCCTCTTCGGTAGTGTACCTCAGATTGGACATTTTGGACTTTCTAAATTTATAGGTACACTACCGTGACTCACAGGCAAAAAAGTGCACCTGGTTGCCAGTGCCTGTTTCAAACGCTATCAAATTCACTGTCAGATTTCTCAGGGATCGGGCGTGATCTCTGCGAACGCTGCAGATATGTGTGTTGTGTTTTGTAAGTCACAGCGATCTATTGATCCTGCACTTGGGTGGGCTGGGCGGAGGGGCTAAACGCAGGTGCTAGGAGGTATCTGAGCTGATCCCGCTAACACTGAATTTTTTAGAATACTAAACTAGTGGGGACGCTAATATAGATCTGATCAGATCGCAGATATTGATCTGATCAGATACTACAATAATATCTAACGCCTATCTAATGTGTGTGTGCATGTCAGAGTACCTAACTAACTGGCTCTGCCTGGGGTTTACGCTGACGCTAACGCACACTAAACCGCCAGGTGATCGGGGGTTAAAACCTATAAAAGGTATATAAAATAATATACGGCGGGTAATCTGATGGGGACGAAAACTATCTAGCTAGCTAGCGTCACCCGTGACACTTATACGGTGATCACAGGTGACAGGGGGCAATGAAGGGGTTAAAAACTTTATTGGGGGGCAAGGGGGTATTTACACCTAACTAGGCCTAATACTACCTACCCTAACACTGATTTAGTGTCACAAGGGTCACAAGTACAGCGAACGGTAAAAATCAGATCACTGCACTATATGACACTGTGACGGGGTGACAGGAGTGAAGGGGTTAACTGGGGGGGGATCAGGGGGCGATCAAAGGGTTAAAAGTGTGCCTAACTGTCCTGGTTTCAGTGTAGTGTTGTGTAACTTACTATTAGATGCTCTCTCTTCCTCACTGGAATCGAAAAGGGCTTCAGGGAGGAAGTTGACATCAATTCCTCTGCCTCTGTTTATATTTCAGAGGCAGAGGAGCAATGTCATTCGGCAGGACCGATTGGAGGGGCCAGGCCAAAAATCATTGGCCTGGCCATGTAGAGTGATCGGTCCTGTGACGAATCGAACAACAGCGCACGGCGTTTGGGGATAATGAACCATCTTGCCGCCGTCATGCTGCAGCGGGCGGTCGGCAAGTGGTTCAAAAAGAAAAAAAAATTGTCCCCCGTTGTAATCCATCATCAATCACGGCGTGCAACGTACCCGAAAAAAAAGCAGCAACAGCTCCTCCTCTATGGGAGGGCTCCCGCCGACTGATTTTTGCTTTGACAGTTTGTTTATATGGAAGGGCGGGGCCACACGGTGACGTAAGCGTGCGACCCCGCCCCCTCTGATGTTACATGACGTCAGAAGGGGCGGGGTCGCTTGCTTACCTCGCCGTGTGGCCCCGCCCTGCCATATAAATAAGTTGTCAGAGTAAAAAGCGTGCATACGGCGAGAGCCCTCTCAATGGGGAGGAGCTGTGTGCGCTGTCTGTATGCAACGCATTATGGGGCGCTCCGCGGCGGCGAAGTCGCTGTGAATGTCTAATAATGTTCTAAATTCGACAAATGGGCAAACGTCCGATGTTCAAGTCGAACTTACGTTTGACTCTAACCGCGGGTCGATCCCTAGTCAGCATTAATTTCCCAGCTACATCGATATTTGGGGTTTATATATTTATATTGGTGGTTTATAAGGGCCTTCGCTCACTGGTCATCAGTGGTTACTTTTCTCCTAAAAAGGGGCTCTTTTGGACATGTACCCTCTACAATGCAGTAACCCAGCCAGGATTCTTTCATTTAATCTAGCCACTAAGATTAAAGGGCATATTACAGGCAGAGGCAGGGTCCATAACCTCAGAGGCCCTATGCAGCTTTCCACCATTTCTGAAACACCTGTACAAGACATTAGGGGTTTAGTCATTGCTTGGGACAGGAAAGCACAAACACCAATATTACCATTTTCATACGTTGTAACTTTTTTCCCACACTGTTATTGTTTTTATTCCCATGGGAGTTGTCAAATTAGCTCTCCCGCACAGAGGCACAAATGGAATTAAAAAAACTGGACAGAGGATATATGCTTTTCCCCACTTTATGCAAAACTATAGAAAAATGACTGGACTGGAGCTGAGCTTTCAGATTAAGATTTTGGTATTCATTTCCATGTTTGTGAGTCACAGGGGACAAACAGGAGTAAGACTGCTATGTTCAGAATTTGAATGGCTTTAGTTTTGTCATTTTCTGATTTATGCTATTATCACTAATCTGGACAAGACAATTCTCACATGTAATTCTTGTTTGTGTGCATCTAGGTGGGCTCCTCTATTCCGCAGCCATATGGAAGTTGTCAGAAATGCAAGTGCACTGCAACTATGAAGAATTATGCTGAAATAAAATGTAAACCAATAATGTGTAATACAGACTGTCATCTGGTAAGAACACCTTCCATTTATCTAGCTGAGCCTCACAGAAAGAGAAAACAGGTGTTTCTAGAGCTTCAGCACGATTATGCTGCCCTTATTGCCCCTAGCAGCCAAGAAAAAACTTTCTTAACGTGAAAGCAAGAAGAAAGCCCATTACCACACCTATAGAAGACAGACTATTATAATGGTGTAGGGTAGGGCACTGATGCAGACTGTGGTAGTTCCCTTGGCCACTATATGCAACCCCTTCAACTGTTAGGTGTCTGTGGTTGGACCATAGGGAAGGTGGGTGGTTTGAGAAGACTTTGTATTATGGGACTACTCACACTCCCATACATACACCTTTTTTTACATACTCTAGGGGAATGCTAAGAGTAACGCTGGGGCACCTCTATGGCATGGTGTGACAGAACTGTCCAGCACCCAGCTTGGGTGCCCCAGTCGAGATATAGCTCCCTCCAGTCTGAAACCAGGTATTATAGCTGAATATTGCACACTAGCTTAGGTGCATACTGAAGCTCAAACTGATTTTATTGTAAATTCACACAGAATATATATATAGAGTTGAGCGAACACGGACTGTAAAGTTCGGGTCTGTACCAGACTTTAGGGTGTCCGTGCCCCGAACCCGATCCCGGACATTTCAAAAAAAGTCCGGGATTGGGTTGGGTATTCGGGTATTTATTGGCGCCTGTTGAATAGCTGCAGGGCAGCCAATCAACAAGCGTTTCACTCGTTTGCCCTTAGAAGCCATCACAGCCATGCCTACTAATGGCATGGCTGTGATTGGCCAGTGCATCGTGTGACCCAGCCTCCATATGAGCTGGAGTCACGTAGAGCTGCATGTCACATGCTCTCAGGCTAGTGTAGGGAGAGTATGCTGCCACCGCTGTGAGGGAGAGATTAGCATTCTAATATTATCTCATCCTGCATTAGAGACAGGTTCCTGGCGGGGCTGTGAGGGAAAGATTAGCGTTCTAAAATCATCTGATACTGGAGTAGGGACAGGTTCCTGGTGCTGTGAGGGAAAGATTAGCATTCTAATATCATCTCATCCTGCATTAGGGACAGGTTCCTGGTGGTGCTGCAAGGGAAAGATTAGCGTTCTAAAATCATCTGATACTGCATTAGGTACAGGTTCCTGGTGCTGCGAGGGAAAGAGTAGCGTTCTAATATCATCTGATACTGCATTAGGGACAGGTTCCTGGTGCTGTGAGGGAAAGATTAGTGTTCTAATGTCATCTCATACTGATTTAGGGACAGGTTCCTGGTGCTGTGAGGGAAAGATTAGTGTTCTAATATCATCTCATACTGCATTAGGGACAGGTTCCTGTCAGTGATGTGAGGGACAGATTATCATTCTAAAATCATCTCATACTGCAGTAGGAACAGGTTCCTGTTGGTGCTGTGAGGGACAGATTATCATTCTAAAATCATCTCATACTGGAGTAGGGACAGGTTCCTGGCGGTGCTGTGAGGGACCAATTATCATTGTAAAATCATCTCATACTGCAGTACGGACAGGTTCCTGTCGGTGCTGTGAGGGACAGATTAGCGTTCTAAAATAATCTCATACTGGCGTAGGGAGGGGTTCCTGTCGGTGCTGTGAGGGACAGATTATCGTTCTAAAAGCATCTCATACTGCATTAGGGACAGGTTCCTGTCAGTGATGTGAGGGACAGATTATCGTTCTAAAATCATCTCATACTGCAGTAGGGACAGGTTCCTGTTGGTGCTGTGAGGGACAGATTATCGTTCTAAAATCATCTCATACTGCAGTAGGGACAGGTTCCTGTCGGTGCTGTGGGGGACAGATTATCATTCTAAAATCATCTCGTACTGCAGTAGGGACAGGTTCCTGTTGGTGCTGTGAGGGACAGATTAGCCTTCTAAAATCATCTCATACTGGAGTAGGGAGAGGTTCCTGTCGGTGGTGTGAGGGACAGGTTATTGCTCTAAAATCATCTCATACTGGAGTAGGGAGAGGTTCCTGTCAGTGCTGTGAGGGACAGATTATCATTCTAAAATCATCTCATACTGCAGTAGGGACAGGTTCCTGTTGGTGCTGTGAGGGACAGATTATCGTTCTAAAATCATCTCATACTGCAGTAGGGACAGGTTCCTGTTGGTGCTGTGAGGGACAGATTATCATTCTAAAATCATCTCATACTGCAGTGGGGACAGGTTCCTGTCGGTGCTGTGAGGGACAGATTAGCGTTCTAAAATCATCTCATACTGGAGTAGGGAGAGGTTCCTGTCAGTGGTGTGAGGGACAGGTTATTGCTCTAAAATCATCTCATACTGGAGTAGGGACAGGTTCCTGTCGGTGCTGTGAGGGACAGATTATCGTTCTAAAATCATCTCATACTGCAGTAGGGACAGGTTCCTGTCGGTGCTGTGAGGGACATATTATCATTCTAAAATCATATCATACTGGAGCAGGGACAGGTTCCTGGCGGTGCTTTGAGGGACAGATTATCATTCTAAAATCATCTCATACTGCAGTAGTGACAGGTTCCTGTTGGTGCCTTGAGGGACAGATTATCATTGTAAATTCATCTCATACTTCAGTAGGGACAGGTTCCTGTCGGTGCTGTGAGGGAGAGATTATCGTTGTAAAATCCTCCCATACTGCAGTAGGAACAGTTTCCTGTTGGTGCTGTGAGGGACAGAATAGCGTTCTAAAATCATCTCAAACTGGTGTAGGGAGAGGTTCCTGTCGGTGCTGTGAGGGACTGATTATCGTTCTAAAATCATCTCATACTGCAGTGGGGAGAGGTTCCTGTCGGTGGTGTGAGGGACAGGTTATTGCTCTAAAATCATCTCATACTGGAGTAGGGAGAGGTTCCTGTCGGTGCTGTGAGGGACAGATTATCATTCTAAAATCATCTCATACTGCAGTAGGGACAGGTTCCTGTCGGTGCTGTGAGGGACAGATTATCGTTCTAAAATCATCTCATACTGCAGTAGGGACAGGTTCCTGTTGGTGCTGTGAGGGACAGATTATCGTTCTAAAATCATCTCATACTGCAGTAGGGACAGGCTCCTCTCGGTGCTGTGGGGGACAGATTATCGTTCTAAAATCATCTCGTACTGCAGTAGGGACAGGTTCCTGTCGGTGCTGTGAGGGACAGATTAGCGTTCTAAAATCATCTCATACTGGAGTAGGGAGAGGTTCCTGTCGGTGGTGTGAGGGACAGGTTATTGCTCTAAAATCATCTCTTACTGGAGTAGGGAGAGGTTCCTGTCGGTGCTGTGAGGGACAGATTATCATTCTAAAATCATCTCATACTGCAGTAGGGACAGGTTCCTGTCGGTGCTGTGAGGGACAGATTAGCGTTCTAAAATAATCTCATACTGGCGTAGGGAGGGGTTCCTGTCGGTGCTGTGAGGGACAGATTATCGTTCTAAAATCATCTCATACTGCAGTAGGGACAGGTTCCTGTCGATGCTGTGAGGGACAGATTAGCGTTCTAAAATCATCTCATACTGGAGTAGGAAGAGGTTCCTGTCAGTGGTGTGAGGGACAGGTTATTGCTCTAAAATCATCTCATACTGGAGTAGGGAGAGGTTCCTGTCGGTGCTGTGAGGGACAGATTAGCGTTCTAAAATCATGTCATACTGCAGTAGGGACAAGTTCCTGTCGGTGCTGTGAGGGACAGATTATCGTTCTAAAATCATCTCATACTGCAGTAGGGACAGTTTCCTGTCGGTGCTTTGAGGGACAGATTATCGTTCTAAAATCATCTCATACTGCAGTAGGGACAGGTTCCTGTCGGTGCTGTGAGGGACAGATTATCGTTCTAAAATCATCTCATACTGCAGTGGGGGCAGGTTCCTGTCAGTGCTGTGAGGGACAGATTATCGTTCTAAAATCATCTTATACTGCAGTAGGGTCAGGTTCCTGTCGGTGCTGTCAGGAACAGATTAGCGTTCTAAAATCATCTCATACTGGAGTAGGGAGAGGTTCCTGTTGGTGCTGTGAGGGACAGATTAGCGTTCTAAAATCATCTCATACTGGTGTAGGGAGAGGTTCCTGCTGCTGGTGTGAGCGATGCATTTCTTGCACAAAAATAAAAAGTGCGTCTACGTTGCTGTTTAAAAAAAAATAATAATAATAATTTATTATGCTACATAGTACATTTGCACCTTGCTGTGCATTTCTTTTGCAAAAATAAAAAGTGCGTCTACATTGCTGGTTTAAAAGAAAAAAATATTCTAAATACTACATTTGCGGCCAGCGGTGCATTTCGCACAAAAATGAAAAGTGCATGTACATTGCTGGTTTAAAAAAAAAAAGAATAATAATTTATTATTCTTTTTTTATTATTATTAATAAATAGTGCTACATAGTACATTTGCGTCCAGAATGAGGAGAGTGTCAAATAAGGGACGTGGTCGTGGTGCTGCTGGTGTTGGTGGTGTTTATGAATTTCCTGTTGCAAGGAGAGGATGTGGTCGATTTGTGCCAGCTACACGCACAAGTGAAACACCTTCCTCAGGTGCGAGTAGCCGATAGAACCTTCAACGTTATATGGTAGGCCCGAATGCCACTCAACGAATGGTGAGGCCAGAACAAGTACAGGCGATAGTAGATTGGGTGGCTGACAATGCCTCCAGTTGCTTCACATTGTCTCCCTCCTGGTCCCTTGATGAAAGCTCAAAGTTGGCACCTGAACCCCATGGCCATCTGTCTTTCACCTCAGCCCCTTGTACATCAGCCAAGCAATTTGAGCCCCAAGTCATGAAACAGTCTCTTCTGCTTTTTGATGACTCTGCTGGTGTGCTTTCCATGGGCCATCCACATAGCCCTGCCCCAGAAGTGGAAGACATTGAGTGCACCGATGCCCAACCACTTCTGTTTCAGGGTGAAGACATGGAAACACCACCGCAGCACGTCTCTGATGATGATGAAACACAGGTGCCAACTGCTGCAGTTTTCCACAGTGTGCAGACTGACAAGGAGGGCAGTGGTGAAGGATGAGTGGAAGGTGATGTGGAGGAGGATGATGAGGTCCTAGACCCCACATGGAATGAAGGTCATGCGAGTGACGTGTGCAGTTTGGAGGAAGAGGTGGTGGTCGCACAGAGGCACCAGCACAGCAAAAGAGGAAGCAGGTTGCAAAAGCGGAGCGACCATCCCCTAGACAGTACGCCTGCTACTACCCATCGCACCCAAGGACCTAGCACACCAAAGGCAGCTCAAAGGAGTTCCCCGGCATGGCAGTTCTCCAAACAATGTGCTGATGACAAGACACGCTGTGCAATCAGAGCCTGAAGCGAAGCATAAATGTTCTAAACCTGAGCACAACCTGCATGACCAGGCATCTACATGCAAAGCACGAGCTGCAGTGGAATAAGCACCTCAAAATCCAAGAAAGGTCTCAGCCTCCTTCTGCTTCCTCTTCTGCTGCTGCCTCTGCCTCTTCCTCCACCTGTACAGTGCCAATGTCACCTGCCACCGAGCAAACAGACAATGTGACAGCAACGCCACCATGTCCGCCACCGCCCCCAAGCATTTCCACACGGTCCCATGGAAGCTTACAACTCTCCATCTCCCAAACACTGGAGAGAAAGAGGAAGTACCCCCCTACCCACCCACGATTCCTGGCCCTGAATGTCTGTCCCACAGTACATGGTTCCCAGCCGCCACTACTTTTCCAGGCGAGCCATCCCTTCCCTGCACAAACAAGTCAGGGACAAGATCAAGTGTGCACTGCGCAACGCAGTTTGTGACAAGGTCCACATAACCACTGATACGTGGACAAGTAAGCAGGGGCAGGGACGCTATATCTCGCTAACTTCACACTGGGCAAATGTAGTGGCGGGTGGGCCTGAGCCGGCTAGCCATTTGGCGCATGTCCTTCCACCACCGAGGATTGCAGGGCATTTCTCTTTGCCTCCTGTTGCCTCCTCCTCCTACTCCGCTTCCTCCACGTCTACCACCTCCTCATCCGGTCAGCGTAACACCTTCACCACCAACTTCAGCACATCCAGGGTGAAACGACAGCAGGCTGTTTTAAAACTGATATGTTTGGGGGATAAACCCCACATTGTGCTGCAGCTGTGGATGGGCATTGAACAACAGACCAATGAGTGGTTGTTGCCACTGAGCCTCAAGCCCGGCCTGGGGGTGTGCGATAATGGGCGAAATCTCGTAGCAGCTCTGGGCCTAGCCGATTTTACGCACATCCCTTGCATGGTGCATGTGCTGAATTTGGTTGTGCAGAAATTTCTAAAAAACTACCCGGATATGTCAGAGCTGCTGCAGAAAGTGCGGGCCGTCTGTGCACGCTTTCAGCGTTCTCACCCTGCTGCTGCTCGCCTGTCTGCGCTGCAGCAGAACTTCGACCTTCCCGCTCACCGCCTCCTATGTGACGTGCCCAAAAGTTGGAACTCCGACTTGAACATGCTGGAGAGACTGTGCGAGAAGCAGCAGGCAATGGTGGAGTTTCAGCTGCAGCATGCACGGGTCAGTTGCTCTGTTGAACAGCACCACTTCACCACCAACGAGTGGGCCTCCATGCGAGACCTGTGTACCATATTGCGGTGCATCGAGTTCTCCACCAACATGGCCAGTGCCGATGGCGCTGTTCTCAGCGTTACTATCCCACTTCTATGTCTCCTTGAAAAAACACTTCGGGCAATGATGGAAGAGGATGTGGCACAGGAGGAAGAGGAGGAGGAAGAGGGGTCATTTCCACGGTTATCAGGCCAGTCATTCACAAGTGGCTCGGAGGGTGGATTCCTGCACCAGCATAAGCCAGGTAAAAAATTTTCAAGCCAGGGCACAGTTCTGGAGGATGAGGAGGAACCGTGTTCACAGCAGGGTGACACCCAACGCAGCTCGCGGGCATCATTGGAGCATGGCTGGGGGGATATGGAGGACACAGATGATGCACCTCCCACAGAGGACAGCTTGTCTTTTCCTCTGGGCAGCCTGGCACACATGAGTGACTACATGCTGCAGTGCCTGCTCAACGACAGCCGAGTTGGCCACATTTTAACTTGTGCTGATTACTGGGTGGCCACCCTGCTGGATCCTCGTTACAAAGACAACGTGCCATCATTAATTCCCTCACTGGAGCGTGATCGGAAGATGCGCGACTACAAGCGCACGTTGGTAGACGCCCTGCTGAGGGCATTCCCAAATGACACAGGGGGCTCAGTGGAAGCACAAGGCAAAGGCAGAGGAGGAGGAAGAGGTCGCCAACGCAGCTGTGGCACCTGTGGAAAAGCTTTGTCAGCAGCATGCCACAACAAACAGCACCACCAGCTGATAGGCAACGTCTTAGCAGGAGGCAGCATTTCAGTAACATGGTGGAACAGTATGTGTGCACACGCCTATACGTACTGACTGATGGGTCTGCCCCATTCAACTTCTGGGTCTCCAAATTGGGCACATGGCCTGAGCTTGCTCTTATGCCTTGGAGGTGCTGGCCTGCCCTGCAGCCACTGTATAGTCTGAATGTGTGTTTAACACGGCAGGGGGCGTTATCAAAGACAAGCACAGCCGCCTGTCCACAGCCAATGTGGACAAGCCAACGTTTATTAAAATGAGCCAGGCATGGATCCCACAAGACTTGTCTGTACCTTGCGCAGAATAGGCATTTAGACCGGCCTCACACAGCCATTGGTATACTTTTTTTTTTTAATATGTCTCAATATTTTGGGGGCTACCCCAATTAGAAAAAGAAACCAAACAAACAAAAAACAGTTTTGGCTACCTCCTCCTCCTCCACCGCCAGTTCCACCTACACTGCCACAGTCACCACCTCCACAACCTTTAGGCTCCTACTCCACATCCACCTCCTCCTCCAATTTTTATTTTTTTATGTGATTTTAAGTTATTTCCCTATCCACATTTGTTTGCAGGGCACTTGTTATACTCTTACCCCCATTTTGCTTCCTTTTGCATCCCTCTAGCCCTTTCCCAGACTTTTTTAGAGCCATTTTTGTGCCCAAAAGTTTGGGCAACCATTGGCTTCAATGGGGTTCGGGGTCCGGGGTCAAGTTTGGGTCAAGTTCGGTGCTGAACTCAAACTTTTTCGCGAAGTTCGGCCGAACCCAACGAACCCGAACATCCAGGTGTCCACTCAACTCTAAATATATACCATATAAGATCAGATGACAATTTGATCACATTATCTTAACCAATACAAACGGTAAACAGGGATATAATTACCATACCTAAGGAACAGCCAACATAACCAGTTTGCTAATGCATATCTAGCAATTAATAGCTGACAGTGATCTAATTAATATGAACCAATCACTTAAACAAACCCAGATGCCCAGACTGTTCGGCACCCAGCCCACAACCACGGATTTATAAAATACATTACACATTATCATAAGCATAAACATCTAACCATTCCACAATAGTTCCACAATGGTTGAATAACAAAGTAAAGTGGACACAAAATGAATCCTATCTCCAATAAATGAGAAGACAGACAGAAACAATACGTGACCCAATTAACAATGGGGATTCACGCCTAGGAGGCACACAATGGGAGAGACATATTTAACAATAAACACATAACACCTTAATAAACAGACTATAAAAAGAGACCCCAGTATCAGGTTGCTTTGAGCTGATTATATTAACAACTACTCTGAGTCTCACAATCTAAAGCAGTCATTGCTGGTTTGGGCAGAAAGGACCCAACGATATATCTTGGGCCTAGATTCCCAAAGTTTGTATGTTTTGGGGAGACAATCCCGAATCTGAAGCAAAACTACTCCAAGGGTCCACAGGCAAACACCTCCCAAAGTGTAGTGCGCCCTTAAAAGCCAGGGCCCATAGTCAATAGGCAAGAGGCCACTCTAAAGTCTCCTCCCAAAGCCCCTGTCCTAGTTGGGTCTGTCAAAGCAGGTGCCCAGCCCTATGCACCAGGGCTTGGTGGGGTCTGCTGGAGGGCAAAGCCAGTAGCATGTTGTAATAGGACACTAGGGTTTTAGGTACACCAGGCTGGGCCACTCTCAGTGTGTTCTCCTGTCAGGTGGACCCTCATAATTCTTGTAGGGTGAAATATAATCAGCGCAAACTACATCTAAATGTGTACAAATATCTACCAATAATTATCGTGGGCCTAATAGTGAGGCTCAGATTGCTACTAACACTTTCTAGAGTGTGTCCACCATACTCTATCCATAAACATAAAGTACAAATTATAAGTGCAGCACAATCACATAAACAATATAACAACATAAACAAATCATAAACAAAAATACAACAGCTCCAGTAGCTGATGTGATAATCAACAGTGTCAAAGTCCCAAATATAAATGCTCCACCGCTGTGCCAACTCAAAGTGATAGTTCATATAGTAACATCCAATGTGTTTAGTGACCACCACCTCCAGATAAATTGCCTGCTCCCCTCCTGTCTATGACCCCACTACAGAGTCACAAAAGCCTTAGTGAACTCCATTCAGGATGGTACTGGAACACTCCTGCGAGAATTGTCCCTGAAACACACTACTCCACTTAAGTCTCGATCAATCATGTGACATATCATAGAATGGAAATGGAGAAACCATAGTGCTCTCTGCTTCAAATTATTTATTAAAACTGAATTAAGGGATTAAAAACACTCACATAGATATGTGCAAATACAAGCATATATTCAGCTCACCACGCTGATACAAAAGTAAGTAGTAACGCCACAGACAATGGCTCCTCGCACCCATACGCATTATGCCCTCCTAATGGGCTTCTTCTGCAGGCAATGCTTAAAGAAAACCTGTCACTAACATAAAAATGCAGATAAAAGCACAGAAAAAAATTATGAATTTTCAATGCTAACTTACAGTATATTTCCTTTACATCATTTTTATATTCACTTGCAATATGCCTTTAAACTTTCCAGAAAATGTGACTACTCCATGAGAGTTTTTTCCCTAGCACAGCTCTCTCCCTCCTTGTATGACATAGTCCTCTCCTTTTCTGGGAGTGTCTAATTATTATCCGTCCTGGCCCAGCACCTTAGACTCTCCCTTCACTTTTCTGCATAAGATTTTTTGTGGCTGTGGGGTCAAAACTGAAGGGGAATACTAGAGTATCACTTGAGTTACAGCTCCTAGCCTGCCAAACAGCAGTACCAGGGAAGCTTTTACAGGTAAATAACACAAATTAAAAATGCAGTAAATGCAGATATAATTTCATGAGAAGCTATTTGTTGAAATAAATGGTCTTGTGACAAAATCTCTTTAAAATGAGTGAACAATAATCTTCCATGCGATTGGTGAATCCCAACAAGCTATCCAATGCAATATAGAAATTGCACAGAACTGCCTTCCTCATTGATCTTATAAACTATGTCCAAAATGTTCACTTGTAAACAATTCCCAAAAACATCCAGATCCTCTTGTGCTGAAGCAGCTTTAAAACAGGATCCCACCTAGACAAATAAAAATGTAATTCACAGAAAGAAGTTCAGTCAAAATGGGAAGTGAACTTTGATCTCAGTATGAGAACTTCTGGCCAGATGTAAGGATCACAGTAGAGCTTTCAGATCACAGGTATCTCACATGTGTTAATTTGCCCATCCACATCTTCTAAAGGGTCTATTTTGTTCTTAAAGGCTCAGAACATGGTTATACATAGGTTTGTTGGGTTATTAGAAATCACTTATAACAGTTCAACTCTCCAAATACCTCAGAGTTAGCCAAGCTGGAGCAGAGGTCTAACTACCTATCAACACCACCTATAGTACATTAGCTCCAATATACACAGAAGTTCAAATTAGAGTGTGTGGTGACATCTAAGGTTTTATTATTGGTAATATGTAACATGAGAATACTCAGAGTGACTAATGGACTTGGGGAAAACGCTCTTAAAACAATATAGCATGTGAATTGAGATCCCAAATTACAAAATACTATTCATTCAAACCTGTCACCATAGGTGACAGGTAGAAATTCATGCAATCAAGGCATCACTATGTACCCAGATGTATGACTCACTTAAAAACACATTCTTGCAGCATGCCCTTAAAATTCAGGAATGCTTCCAGTGCAATTCCATGATTAGCATTTCTGTGGGAAATGCTCAGTGCTACCTAAAATGAAGTGAAGGTAAACCTGCTGTAAATTTTTTTACATGGTGTTGCTTATATTAATCACCTTATTTGTAGTGACAGTTGTACCCTAAGCTCTTCTTGGAGTGGCACTTTAACCACAAGGCACGTATACGCCCTTCCTGACCAAGCCGATTTTCAGCTTTCACCACTCTCACACTTTGAATGACAATTGCGCGGTCATGCAACACTGCACCTATATGAAATTTGTATATTTTTTTCACACAATTAGAGCTTTCTTTTGATTATATTTAATCGCCACCAGGTTTTTTATTTTTTGTTAAACAAACATAAAAACACTGAAAATTTTGAAAAAAAACCCCAAAACTTTTCAAATTTTGTTATAAAATTTTGCAAAGAGGCAATTTTCTCCTTCACTGATGGGCACTTATGAGGTGGCACTGATGGGCACTGATAGGCTGCACGGATGGGCACTGATGAGGTGGAATTGGTGGGCACTGATCAGGAGGCACTGATGAGGCTGCACTGTTGGGTGGCACTGATGGGCACTGATAGATGGCACTGATGTGCACTGATAGGCAGCATGGACATGTGGCACTGATGGACACTGATAGGTGGCACTCATAGTCAGCACTGATAAGTGACACTGATGATGAGGTAGTGATGGGCACTGATTCACAGCACTGATGGGCACTGATAGGTGCCACTGGTGGGCACTGATTAGCTGCACCGATGGGCATTGATAGGTAGCACTGGAGGGCACTGATTAGCAGCACTGGTGGGCACTAATGGGACTGATGTCCCTCTAAAAGAAGCCGGTTATCGGCTTTCTTCTTTTCTTCACACTAACAGCGTGAGGAAAATAAAAAGCTGATAACCGGCTTCTGTTTACTTCCGCATTGGTTGACAGCTGATCACATGATAAAGGGCCTGCCATGATTGGTCCTTTACCATGATCAGTGATTAGCCGAGTCCCAAGGACTCGGCGATGGCGTGAGTGCAGTGTGAGAACAGGAGGACTTCCACGTACGCCCTCCTGCCATTTTGTTTAAATCAGTACAGTTTTATTGATGACAAATTTGAGCATAACAAGTATACATATCATTTCTGTATGCATTAGGTTGTAAACATATTCAGAAGAATTTTCTTTTTGTTCATGGCATTATAATGGAAATCTTCAACCTTAAAGGACTCCCTGGCCACTATGACCAATCTCCCAACATAGTGTAGGTTTTGTCCATGTATTAATTTTAAACTGTTATGCCAACTGTTAAAGTTCTCGTTTTATGCAACCTCTCAAGGTTGCAGAAGATAGATAAAGGAAATAACAAGGTATAAAAGAAAGATATGAAGAAGTCCAAAGAAATCCAAGAGATTGCCAAGAACCAGACCGATCCCTATGCATTGGTTAGGGATTTAAAATTTTGAGAATATTTGAATATGACCCATACTCTCCACAGTGTATTCAATTTCTCTGTTGTTTCATGAGCTATAGCCCTAGTTTCCTCCATACCCTAAATGTTGTTCACATTAAAAAGCCATTCTTTAATTGTTGGTGTGATTGTGGTTTTCCAATATCTTGGAATTTAAGCTTTTGCAGCTGTAACTAAGTACCTAATTAATGAGCGCTTATACCTTTTCATTGGGCCATTAGAAAGATGTAATAGGCAGCAGGCCACCATAAATGGAATTGAGTTATCCATAATGTGTTTTATAGTGTCACAAACTTTTTGCCAGAATGGACGTATAAGGGTGCATTCCCACCATATATGTTGCATAGTGCCTTTCTCCATATTACATCGCCAACATAGGTCCGACGCCGTTGGGAACAGAGTTGAGCGAACCCGGACTGTAAAGTTCGGGTCCGTACCGAACTTTGGGGTGTCCGGGACCCGGACCTGGACTTTTCAAAAAAAGTCTGGGTTCGGGGCTCTGGTATTTTATTCCACGTGTTGAATAGCTGCCAAGGGCAGCCAATCAACAAGTGTTTCACTGGTTTGCCCTTAGAAGCCATCACAGCCATGGCATGGCTGTGATTGGCCAGTGCATCATGTGACCCAGCCTCTATATGGGGCTGGAGTCACCGTGCTGCATGTCATATGCTCTCAGGATAGTTTAGGGAGAGGATGCTGTTGGCTCTGTGAGGGACAGATTGCAGATATTATAGAACATCTCATCCTGCATTACTGAACGATCTGATTGTGGACTAGGTAGAGATACTAGTACTGCTGCTTTGAGGGACAGATTGCAGACCTCATCCTGCTGCACAGAACGATCTGACTGGACTAGGTAGAGTCTGTTGCTTTAAGGGAAAGATTATTGCTCTAAAATCATCTCCAAGTTCTATAGGGAAAGGTTCCAGCTGTTGCTGTAAGGGAAAGATTATTGTTCTAAAATCATCTCCAAGTTGTACAGGGGAAGTTTCTTCCAGCCGCATAGAAGCCATATTATTGTTCTAAAATCATCTCCAAGTTGTATAGGCAAAGTTTCTTGCAGCTGCATAGAGCCATGCAGCTGGAAAAACAATAATATGGCTTCTATGCAGCTGCAAGAAACTTTGCCTATACAACTTGGAGATGATTTTAGAACAATAATATGGCTTCTATGCGGCTGGAAGAACAATAATATGGCTTCTATGCGGCTGCAAGAAACTGCCTATACAACTTGGAGATGATTTTAGAACAATAATCTTTCCCTTAAAGCAACAGCTGGAACCTTTCCCTGTACAACTTGGAGATGATTTTAGAATCTAAAATCATCTCCAAGTTCTATAGGGAGAGGTCCCTACTGTTGCTTAAAGGGACAGATTATTGTTTCTTGCACAAAATTAAAAAGTGCATCTACATTGCTGGTTTAAAAAAAAACAAAAAAAACTACATTTGCGGCCAGCGGTGCATTTCTTGCACAAAAATAAAAAAAACAGTGTTGGCTACCTCCTCCTCCGCCACCGCCACTTTCACCGCCTCCTCAACCTCCAACTCCACATCCACCTCCATTTTTGATTTTTTTTATGTGATTTTAGGTTAAAAATTATTTTAAGTTATTTCCCTATCCCCATTTGTAGGGCACTTGTACCTTACCCCCATTTTCCTTCCTTTTGCAGACCTCTAGGACTTGCCAGGACTTTGTTACAGCCATTTTTGTGCCTAAAAGTTCAGGTCCCCTTTGATTTCAATGGGGTTCGGGGTCCGGGACAAAGTTCGGGTCAAGTCCGGTCCCGAACCCGGACTTTTTCCCGAAGTTCGGCCGAACCTGCCGAACCCGGACTTCCAGAGGTTCGATCAACTCTAGTTGGGAACCATTTGTGAGTTTTGATTGGTGTGTTGTACCAATTTGTCAGAAGCTTATATGAAGTTTCTTGGATAAGTGTGCTAGATGAACATTTGTGCGCAAACACACATGCATGCATGTAACCAATGAGCCTCATTGAAATTAGTGTTTAATACAACTTCCCAGAACCTTCTTTATTTAGTCCTGGAGGACCAGAGGACTGCAACCATGTATATGCTAGGGAGATCTTTTCAGTTTTTTTAGCTTTTAGGCATACCTCTTCAAATGGTGACAAAGGCCGTATGAAATGTTTATGTCTATTGGCGTTAGAAATAAAGCTATGAATCTGATGGAAGTCCCAATTTGTTAAAGCTATTTGTCCTCTGTCTTTACTCATTTCTACATGCGATATCACCTTGCCACTAGAGTTGAGTGAACACCTGGATGTTCGGGTTCGGAGGGTCCGAACAAACTTTGGAAAAAAGTCCGGGTTCGGCACCGAACGTTGCCCGAACGTTATCCCGGACCCCGGACCCCATTGAAGTCAATGGGGAGCCAAACTTTTAGGCACAAAAATGGCTGTAACAAAGTCCTGGCAAATGCTAGAGGGCTGCAAAAGGAAGTAAAATGGGGGTAAGAGTAGGGCAAGTGCCCTACAAAAAAATGGGGATAGGGAAAATAAATTAAAATCAAATAAAAAAATGGGAAGGGGGGTGGATGTGGAGTAGGAGCCTAGAGGTTGACTAGGCCGTGACCATGGCAGTGTAGGTGGAAGTGGCGGTGGTCGAGGAGGAGGTAGCCAGCACTGTATTTTTTTTTTGATTGTTTATAATTGGGGTAGCCCCCAAAATATTGAGGCCTATTCAAAAAAACAAGTATACGAATGGCTGTGTGAGTCCAGTCTAAATGTTTATTCTGCACAAGGTACAGACAAGTCTTGTGGGATCCATGCCTGATTCATTTTAATAAAGGTTAGCTTGTCCACGTTGGCTGTGGACAAACGGCTGCGCTTGTCTGTGATAACGCCTCCTGCCGTGCTAAACACACGTTCAGTCAATACACTGGCTGCAGGGCAGGCCAGCACCTCCAAGGCATAAAGGGCAAGCTCAGGCCATGTGGCCAATTTGGAGACCCAGGAGTTGAATGGGGCAGACCCATCAGTCAGTACGTGTAGGCATGTGCACACATACTCTTGCACCATGTTGCTGAAATGCTGCCTCCTGCTAAGACGTTGTCTATCGGCTGGTGGTGCTGT
>BLSH010277224.1:24298-47684 GCA_018402905.1 Glandirana rugosa
GGACGGATTGTGTTGCTAGCAATGCTAGAATGTGTTGCTAGTCTAACACGCTAGTATGTGTTGCTAGTCTAACACCCTCATTAAACTCTAAAGTGTATGACGACGAAACTCACTAGACTGACGTGATCCATCTCCGAAGACGAATCTCCCTGTCTAATAACAAGTTTTTAGTAACGGATGAGGATATCCCGGTCGACAACGACATTCACTGTGTAATAACAAGTTTTTAGTAGAGGATCAAGATAGAAGCCTCTACCTAGTGCAGTCAGATCACTCAAAGCAGCAGTATGTGAAATCTCAAATTACTCCCACAATCTGATCGTTGTGTATGATCGCACAATCTGATCGTTGTGTAAGATCGTAACGATCGTTGTGTTAGGCAGGGTTTGATCTGCAATGTGTCACTCAAAGCAGCAGTATGTGAAATATCAAATTACTCCAACAATCTGATCGTTGTGCACGATCACAGCGATCGTTGTGTTGTGCAGAGTTTGATCTGCAATCAGAGAATGTAGAGAAGCCTCTACCTAGTGCAGTCAGATCACTCAAAGCAGCAGTATGTGAAATCTCAAATTTCTGCAATCTGTCCCTCAGAGCAACAGCAGTAGTAATCTCAGGATGCAGGATCAGATGTTAAAATGTCTGCAATCTCTCCCTAACAAAAACGCTGACAGCTTCCTCTCCCTACACTAACCCAAGAGCATGTGACATGCAGCACTGTGACTCCAGCTTATAAAGAGGCTGGGTCACATGATGCACTGGCCAATCACAGCCATGCCATTAGTAGGCATGGCTGTGATGGCTTCTAAGGGCAAACCAGTGAAAGGCTTGTTGATTGGCTGCCCTTCAGCTATTCAACATGCGTGATCAACTACCAGAACCCAGAACCCGAACGTTTTTTGAAATGTCCGTGTTCGTGTCCGGGTCCCGGACACCCGAAAGTTCGGTACGGACCCGAAGGTTACAGTCCGGGTTCGCTCAACACTACTTGCCACTTGTAAAACAGTTAGTCCCTAGTAGGAGTTTTTCCCCATCTTCACCCCACTTTATTCGTGCTTTTAGGCCTGTTAAAAAGTCTGGATTAGAGCCTATCAGTGTCAGAGGGGCCGTTGATGAAGTTAAGTCAATATCTCTGATAACCTTCTGTACGGCTTTAAGCGTAGCTCCTACTATTGGATGGTTTTTCAGATGTTTAGGACAGGCTTCCCTGGATCCCTCCCGGCATTTTAAGTCTGCACTGTAGCTGTATTTTGGCTATAGCATGGATGCCAAGTGGTTGTTAAAGAAGTTGAAAAACATACTACTACATTTTTGTTCTATTATTATTTTAAGTTAGAAACTGGCAACTAACAGTTCATCTTATCTCTTTTTTTCAGGGGTATACATACAAAAAAGTAGATGGTCAGTGCTGTGGCAAGTGTGTCCAGGAATTTTGTGTGCTAAATAACACTGTGCAAATTAAGGTATGTTTTAATCATATTTTAATTATGTCTGGTACGATATGAAAGCAAAATGTGTGTGAACTGTTCAGATTAGCTACTTACAGTGCCTTGAAAAAGTATTCAAACCCAATTGAAATTTTCCACATTGTGGTATGTTACAACCAAAAAAAAAAAAATTGTACTTTATTGGGATTTTATGTGATAGACCAACACAAAGTGGCACATAATTGTAAAGTGAAAGGAAAATGATAGATAGTTTTCAACTTTTTTTACAAATAAATATGTGAAAATTGCGGCGTGCATTTGTAGACCCCTTTACTCTGATACCACCAACTAAAATCTGGTGGAACCAATTGCTTTCAGAAGTCACCTAATTAGCAAATAGAATCCATCTGTGTGTAATTTACTCTCAGTAAAGATTACAGCTTTTGGCTGGTTTCACACTAGTCCGATTCTTGGACCGACATTAGGAGCACAAATCGCATTATGTCACAAACACAATGATTCCCTATGAGAGCCGTCTTAACTGGTTCGAATTTTGTTTTTCAAAGTCGGACTGCCTTTGAAAAAGGTTCCTGTACTACTTTTGTCTGACTTTGATCCTACTTTAGCTCATTGAAAAGCATTGAGGACGGATCAAAGTCGGATCATTGTCTTCACTGGTACCACTTTGACATGCGACTTTTGCTCTGAGGATCTTGAAGGGGAACTCCATGCCAGGAAAGGAGGTGGGAATAAGCGAGCGTCCCCCCCCCCCTGGACCATACCAGGCCCCATGGCCTCAACTTGGAGAGTATGGGTGCTTTGGGGCAGGGGAGCTCTGTGCCCCCCACCCCCAAAGCACCTTGTCAACATGTTGATGAGGACAAGGGCCTCTTCCTGACAACCCTTGCCGGTGGTTGTCGGGGTCTGCGGGCGGGGAGCTTATCGGAATCTGGAAGCCCCCTTTAACAAGGGGGCCCCCAGATCCTGCCCCCCATGTTAATGAGTATGGGGTACATTATACCCCTACCCATTCACCTGAAAAAAGTGTAAAAAAAAAAAAACACACTACACAGGTTTTTAAAATATTTTATTAAATCATGGTAACTCTGGAGGAGCTGCAGAGATCCACAGCTCAGGTGTGAGAATCCGTCAACAGGACAACTATTAGTTGTGCTCTCCACATATCTGGCCTTTATGGGAGAGTGGCAAGAAGAAAGCCATTGTTGAAAGAAAGCCATAAGACGTCCCGTTTGCAGTTTGCGAGAAGGCATGAGGGGCACACAGCGAACATGTGGAAAAAAGGTGCTCTAGTCAGATGAGACCAAAATTGAACTTTTTGGCCTAAAAGCAAAACACTATGTGTGGCTGAAAACTAACACTGCACATCACCCTGAACACATCATCCCACTGTAAAACATGGTGGTGGCAACATCATGTTGTGGAGTTGATTTTCTTTAACAGGGACAAGGAAGCTGGTTAGAGTTAATGGGAAGATGGATGGAGCCAAATACAGGGCAACCTTAGAAGAAAACCTAAAAGAGAGAGGGGGGAGGGGGTTTGGGACTTTAAATGAGGCACAAGGTAGTAAATCAAGTGCCTCCATCCCTATGTACTATTAACAAAAAAAGGGAATGTGGGAGGCCACATGGGATGGGATGCGCCTGGCTAAGTAACATGAACATGGGCTATCACTTCAATTTATAAATAAAACATAATATAAAGGTGTGTTTATAATAGGCAATACCACAGTGCACATTGTATCAAGGGATACTACATTGGGTGTAGTGAGTGCTGTTACCAATATAAGTGGCAGTAGTAGTGATATGGTAGGAGTGGACCTAGACTAAGTGCAGAAATGAAAGTGTGGGGTAAAAAGTGATAAAGATATCTCCCAACTAAGGGGAGCTAGTATTAAGAAGAGATAAACAAACACCAAACCAGTATGACTAAAAAGAAACAGACCAACTACCACAATGCTGTCTAGCATCCTAATCATCCATAGCCATTGAATGGTGCACAATTGACCACTTCACCCCCACAGGAAGAAGCAGGTCCAGTTGGAAGGAGTATAAGTACTCTCAAGTGACCCTGAGTGACCGCCAACGTCACGCAGGTGACTGCTTAGAGGGAAAAGCGCCAACCGAGCAGACCTATTGCTAAATAACCCTCGTGAAAGATAACGAGATGAACACACAGCGCCGGCGTCATGACGTCACAAAGTGCAGCGCTGGGGCGTGACGTTGATCTGCATCAGTGCTTCCTCTCAATCCCCCAGGTCACCTAGGAATGGAGAGAAGGGGAGGGCCACTGGTGCACATCGCAGCTCCCCAGAACCCCAGACAATAAGTTCCAGCCCCAGGCCCCCACAACCATTCCACAGGAGCACAACCAAATGCACAGGCAGTAATTGACAAGTTAAAAGGCAGCCTAAACCCTATCTAAAATAGTGTCCCACAAGAAAAACAACTATAATGCTACCAACATAGGGCAGTACCAAGAATGAGCATAAACAATGTTCGGAAACTCATGCTTCCATCCCTGTAACTAAAAGAGAGAGAGAGGGGAGGGGGTTTGGAGCTTTAAATGAGGCACAAGGGGGTAAATCAAGTGCCTCCATCTCTATGTACTAATAACAAAAAAAGGGAATGTGGGACTGTATATGAGGCATGCACCCGGCAAAGTAACATGAACATGGGGTATCTGGAGGATGTATTTGGAAAATCTCATAAGCATAATATCATAACATATACAAAAAGTATAAACAATAAAATCTTTATTACATGTATTTACCACATAATGACAATATAATGACATAATATTGTGGAAACAAAACAATGCATTATATTTACATTCATATAAAACTCAAACTCCAGATTCTGTGTTCACACAGTGTATTGTAAAACCATATAAAATTGGTACAGGCCAATGATTCAAAATCCATAAAATTGTGGGTGACAATAAAAATGTAATGGCATCTATATAGCTTGACACGTTTCATGGATACACTTCCAATCTTCAGGAGCAGATGCAATATTATTATCTATAAAGAAGGATTAATATGTAATTATATTGGGTCTGTTTTTTCAAGGGAAATATATATATAGCAAACATATAACTGAACTAACAAAAGTAACCATAGGTTGCACACTCGTTCTTATGAGTAAACTTATGAGTAAACCGTGTGTCTATTTGAGAGGCGATGAGAGACAGAAATTTGGTCGGAGGAGGTAAATACTCAGGCGGCAAAAACCCCAAGGCACAGGATGAAAAACCAAAAGGAACCAGGTGCCCTTGATGGGCTCCCCCATGTGTAGACAAGGTGATATAGGCTGTGTCACCTCAATCTATAAATAAAACATAAAATATTTTATGTTTTATTTATAGATTGAGGTGATATGGCCTCATAAAACAAAACATATTTTATGTTTTATTTATAGATTGAGGTGATATGGCCTCATAAAACATAAAATATTTTATGTTTTAGTTCCCAATTAGGTCCTGGGGTGGAGCCCAGCTGAGGAGGGGCCTACAAAGGCACACAGGTGAGGGAGGCCTGGCCTTTAACTGGACACATGAAGCAAGGTAGGCAACAGATAAGACATGAATGTGTGCTGTGGTTTCATGACAGAATGTTTACTGTGGTTTCATGACAGTACCCCCCCCTTACAAAACCTCCCCCTCCCCCGCTTGGGTTCAGGCTTGAAGGGAAACCTCAAATGAAACCTTTTCACAAATACCTCAGATGCAGGAATCCACAACCTCTCCTCAGGACCAAACTCTCTCCAATGCATGAGGTACTGAAGGATGCCTTTACAGAGGCGATAATCCAGAATTTGACTAACTTCGTACTCCTGATTATCCTCAGAGACCAGAACCACGGTAGGGAAAGGACGAGAGAACTTATTGAGGACCAAGGGCTTCAGAAGGGATACATGGAAGGAGTTGGATATCCTAAGGCTTTTGGAGATCTGAAGTTTAAAGCAAACTAGGTTAACCTTAAAAGTGATAGAATACGGACCAATGAATCTTGGTGCGAATTTCCAGAAAGGAACTGGGAGTTTGATGTTCCTGGTGGAAAGCCAGACCTTGTCTCCAATCTGTAGAGAAGGCAATTTACACCAGCGATGTGGCAAAGATTAGAGGTGGTATTGGCGCTGCTCAATAATGGTGAAAAAATACTCACAATGGTTTTAACTAATACAACTGCTGATATTCAAACACTCAAAACCCTCTAGTGGCAAATGACAAAGAAAAAGAAAAAGAAGTGGTAAAAAATCATTACAGAAGTGGAAAAATTGGAAAAATTGTGAAAACCCAAAATTTCCAGAGTGCTGGTAATTATTGAAAAAAATATATATTACTTCCCTGAAAAAGAATTGAGGGAATCCGTATTGTAATAAATAAGTGAATGGGTAAGTGAGTGGGAAAAAAATGTGTATCTACATGACAAGTATAAGTAAATTGTATATAAAAAAGATGTGTCAGGAGGTGGCACTGTCTTATTTGTAATGTGATATAATTAGATATGATTCGTACAGTGTTCAAAATAACTTATGTGATGTTAAAAACTCAAAGTGCTTAGTGTTTCAATACATACAAAGTGCATATATGTTTAAAATTAATCAACAGTTTGTTATTCCGCAAATGTCCATAAATGTCCGTAAGATCGTGTCCTTGTTGTTCCCACTCAAGGAACACTTCCAACACTCCAAAGCTATGGCAAATTTCTTATAAGGCGTTATGTGCTACATTAATAAAGAATGTATAAAAAGTGGATCAAAATCATAATCCGTAAAAATCCGTAAGTGTCCGTAAAAAAGTCTGTAAGGATGAATAAATAATAATGATAATTTTTTTGTATAATTCATAAATAACCCAACTTGCTACCAGGTACTATGTATTTTTTCTTCAACTGCAATAGATGACTTGCTGAAAGAACAGTTTTCTCCAGATAATGATGCTGCAAAATAAGGTGACTTTAGTGTATATTATATATCTTCTATGGCTGGACAAAGGTGACTTCACTGGTGCTCCCCGCTTGTGCCCACACTTACCAGATTTTCCTTACCCCTACAGGGGTGATGCGCCTTTGGTAAATGAGGTCTTTTCTAGTTGGCTTGTATCCCGGATGTCCTGCTGCTGTTTATCCTTTCCATTGGCTCCTTCCCAAGGGGTCCTCGGACACCGTCCCGCTCCAATGGTCCTGGATATGGGTGTGGAGAAAACACACAATAGAAGCATCCACGATAGTGTAGTATTTTCAAACCAAAGTCCAATTTATTTAAAAGAAATTGCATAAAACAAAGTTCAAAACACTTGCATCCAAAGGGCAAATAGTTGCAAAGTCATGCCCACAGCCTCAGACGACGTCAGAGTGACGAAACGCGTAAGACGTGGCCACACAGCGTGATTGCGTCACAGCCGGGCAAGGTGTTTCCGCGTTTAGGAGCGCAAAGTCAGACACAGGAAAGGGGATCTAACCTTCCTCAAGCAGGCAGAGCCTGCATGACTTTGCAACTATTTGTCCTTTGGATGAAAGTGTTTTGAACTTTGTTTTATGCAATTTCTTTTAAATAAATTGGACTTTGGTTTGAAAATACTACACTATCGTGGATGCTTCTATTGTGTGTTTTCTCCACACCCATATCCGGGACCATTGGAGCGGGGCGGTGTCCGAGGACCCCTAGGGAAGGAGCCAACGGAAAGGATAAACAGCAGCAGGACATCCGGGATACAAGCCAACTAGAAAAGACCCCATTTACCAAAGGCGCATCACCCCTGTAGGGGTAAGGAAAATCTGGTAAGTGTGGGCACAAGCGGGGAGCACCAGTGAAGTCACCTTTGTCCAGCCATAGAAGATATATAATATACACTAAAGTCACCTTATTTTGCAGCATCATTATCTGAAGAAAACTGTTCTTTCAGCAAGTCACCTATTGCAGTTGAAGAAAAAATACATAGTACCTGGTAGCAAGTTGGGTTGTTTATGAATCATACAAAAAATTCTGATTATTATTTATTCATCCTTACGGACTTTTTTACGGGCACTTACGGATTTTTACGGATTATGATTTTGATCCACTTTTTATACATTCTTTATTAATGTAGCACATAACGCCTTATAAGAAATTTGCCATAGCTTTGGAATGTTGGAAGTGTTCCTTGAGTGGGAACAACAAGGACACGATCTTATGGACATTTGCGGAATAACAAACTGTTGATTAATTTTAAACATATATGCAATTTGTATGTATTGAAACACTTTAAGCACTTTGAGTTTTTAACATCAAATAAGTTATTTTGAACACTGTACGAATCATATCTAATTATATCACATACCACATAAGACAGCGCCTCCTCCTGACACATCTTTTTTATATCCATTACTTCCCTCCTCGGAGGAAAGGATCTGGAGGGCAGCAGTCTTAAAGTACTCTCTTCACACACTTTTTACTTGCTATCCGAGCGCAGGAATTTATCTATATTCTTTTTCCCAATAAGTAAATTGTAAAATGGTTAAAATTACAAAAAATAATAAAAAATATATTTACATGAAATTCCACATGGATAAATGAATAAAAATAAAGACATCTACATTAATAGAAACATATACGTATAAATATGCAATTCATGTGCAAAAATAAATAAAGTGCAATATACTGTGTAGCAATATTCTGTGTAAACAGTATAGGTTACCCCAAAGAACTGGGTAAAAAGTGCAGATCAAACAAGTGAAGTATACAACATATAAAAAGTCTCTGATGTGCAAAAAAAGGACAAAAAAGTCTCTATTGTGCAAACCGCAACAGGTGCTATAATTTAAAGTGTTTGTAATAAAGGTGCTATATTCAATGTTATTAACAAGTCTTCACACTGTGACCCCAATGGGTTGATATTCAGAAGGTGCACTTTGCTGTGATATAGATTTCTCACACTGTGTATTCTGTGGTGCCTCAGGTGTTCCCCTTCATGCGCTACAAACGTGAGATCACTCACCGGAAAGCGTTCCCCACTAAAGGGGTGCACGCTTGGTAGTGTTAAAAAGCTGGTAGTGTTCCACCGCTGGAATCATATACAAGCATGGGGAAACATCCTAGGCTCCACCTCCTCCGTAATAGTCTCCACAAAGTGTCATGTAAGAAGAGACAGTACTTTGCGCAATATTGTTTGGTTTTATTGTCCAAAAAGTAGTAAACACTTACATGTCAGCAAAGTAAAGCAAGCATCGATCGAACAGGATCAAACAGGATGCCCGCCGTGTCCTCTGCGGTCCACGGCCCGAAACCGGAAGTGACGTGTGACGCTAGAGCTCCGCCCGACGCATTTCGTCATAAGACGTCTACTGGATCAGTAGACGTCCTATGACGATTATTTATGATTATTATTTATTGTCTATTTATTTTCACAATTTTTCCAATTTTTCCACTTCTGTAATGATTTTTTACCACTTCTTTTTCTTTGTCATTTGCCACTAGAGGGTTTTGAGTGTTTGAATATCAGCAGTTGTATTATTTAAAACCATTCTGAGTATTTTTTCACCATTATTGAGCAGCGCCAATACCACCTCTAATCTTTGCCATATTATTAAATACACAATTGTGGAGTTTTGGTGGTGGCAGCAGCTCTCAGAGTAAAGTTTTTCTTTATCCGTTTGTGCGGAAAATATAATACACATATTACACCAGCGATGGTTAGCAAAACCCTTAAACTTATCAGCCACTGCCCGGAGGGAATCATGAACCTCACCCCAAATGATATTGAATGATTGCTGAACAGTAGCCAAAGCTGTAATATCCAGAGAACAGGTCATAGGAAGAGGAGGCCGAGGGTGTCTTCCATAAACTGTGAAAAAGGGGGTCTTCTGAGTACTGGTGTTAACATGATTATTATGAGAGAATTCTGCCCATGGGAGTAGAGAGGACCAGTCATCATGATGAGCGGAGACTAAGGTGCGAAGGAAGCCCTCTAACTCCTGATTAACCCTCTCAGTCTGTCCATTGGATTGAGGGTGGTAAGAAGAAGAATAATCCATGACTATATTGAGGGACTTGCAAATAACTCTCCAGAAGCGGGATGTAAATTGAATCCCCCTTTCTGAAACAATATGGGAACGAACGCCATGGAGGTGGAGGATTTCTTTAACAAAGATAGAGGCCAAAGCAGGAGCAGAAGGGAGACCAGGAAGGGGAGCAAAATGAGCCATCTTGGAGAACTGATGGATTACCACCCAAATGACTGTGCTCTTTTCAGATAGCGGAAGATCGGTGATGAAATCCATAGCAATGTGAGTCCAGGGCTCCTTTGGAATGGGCAAGAGCATGAGCAGACCGGCAGGAGCTTGTGTGGAGGATTTAGACTGGGCACAAACATGGCATGCCTTCACGTAGCCTTTGACATCTGAACGGAGAGTAGGCCACCAATAGTGGTGACAGATGAGCTGAAAGAAACGGACGAACACAGCATGACCGACACCTTGGAATCATGTCCCCAGTGAAGGATCTTAGTTGGGGACGAAGGTCTTACCAGGAGGAATTTTAGACTCCAGAGTGGTGGAATGGGCAAGAATACACCTAGTCAGAATGATCGGCTAAGGTTCAGCGGTGGGCTCCTCATCCAGCGTGTCAAACAACCTAGAGAGTGCATCAGCCCAACTGCTGCAGAACCAGGTTTGTACGTGATCGTAAAATTGAAACGGGAAAAGAACAGACTCCACCTGGCCTGTCTGGTATTCAGTCATTTATCACTGGTATACAGTAAGTACTGTAAATTTTTATAATCGGTGAAGATCGTTATGGAGTGGGGGGGAACCCTTCAAGAGATGACGCCATTCCTCTAGCACCAATTTAATAGCAAGAAGCTCCTGATCGCCAATAGCGTAATTTTTTTCTGCCTGGGCAAATTTTTTGGAGAAAAACGCACATGGCTGTCACTTATTCTCAGATAATTGAAGAAGCGCCACTCCTACTCTAGTAGGGGAAGCGTCAGCTTCAATAAAAAATGGGTCCCCAGACTTAGGTCTCCTCAAGAGTGGACCAGAAACAAAGGCTTGTTTCAGATCATGGAACGCAGCGACAGCTTCAGGAGGCCATTCCTTTGCATTAGCGTCTTTCTTAATCAAGGCAATAATAGGCATAGCAATAGAAGAGTAGTTCTTAATAAATTGCCTATAATAATTGGAGAACCCAAGAAATCGCTGTGTGGTCTTGAGGCTGGCAGGAAGAGGCCAGTTGGTAATGGCCAAAACCTTTTCGGGATCCATACAAAGACCCAAACTGGAGACATGGCATCCCAGAAACAGGACTTCAGAACATTCTAAAGAACATTTCTCCAGCTTGGCATACAGGTTATTTTCCCTAAGGTGCTGGAGTATAACCCGGACATGGTTTCTGTGGACAAGCAAATCTTTCGAAAAGATTATAATGTCATCCAGATAGATGACCACAAATTGATACAGCAAATCCCTGAAGATCTCATTGACGAAGTTTTGGAAATACCGCTGGGGCATTATACAGCCCAAAGGGCATAACCAGGTATTCATAATGCCCGTCTCTCGTTTTAAACGTGGTTTTCCATTTCTCACCCTTATCCGGATCAGATTGTAGGCACCCCTGAGATCCAAATTGGTAAAGATGGAGGCGCCTTTCAATCTGTCGAATAATTCAGAGATTCGGGGTAAGGGGTATCGGTTCTTGATTGTCAGTGCGTTTAAACCTTGATAATCAATGCAAGGTCTTAAAGTGACATCTTTTTTTGGCAATGAAAAAGAATCCTGCTCCCGCTGTAGACGAGGACCTCCGAATGAACCCTTTCTCTAGGTTTTCAGTGACATACTCTGATATGGCCTGTGTCTCATGGATGGACAGAGGATAGGTACGACCCCTGGGCAGAGTCGCTCAAGGAACAAGGTCAATGATACAGTCAAAGGACCTGTGAGGAGGAAGCACTTCAGCAAATTTCTTACAGAAGACATCCGGGAAATCGCTATATGCAGTGGGAAGGGTAGAAGAAACCGACATGGTGGCAACAGAAAGTCTCTCCTTCGGGAAAAACAAGAGGAACCCCAAGCCAATATCTGCCTGGAAGTCCAGTCAACATGTGGAGAATGGAGCTGTAACCAGGGAAGACCCAATATGATGGGGGTTGAGGCCTTAGGTAGGACAAGAAAGGATATCTCCTCCTGGTGGAGTATTCCTACTGACATCTTAACCGGAAGGGTCTGGAAGCGGATAGGGCCCCCTGGAAGAACCATGCCATTGATCACCGAGACCGCCAATGGAGTGGCAAGAGGCAAAAGGTAAGCTTCATGGAAGAAGCCGTTTTCCAGTCCATAAAGTTGCCAGAGGCTCTAGAATCAAGGTATGCAAGGACCGAATGAGAAGAAGCACAGGTGCGAAGGAACACCGACTGCAGGAGACATGAAGGTGAGATTTCTGGGTCCAATACTCCACCTTACAGATATGTTCGAACCGAGTGTTTCCCAGATGTAGCGAGCAAGTGTCATGAAAATGACCTTTGCCCCCAAAGTAGAGACACAGGCCCAAGGCTCTGCACCTAGCATGCTTCTGGGGGGATAGCATGGTCCGGCTCAACTGCATGGGTTCTTCAACTGGCAGGGAATGGTCCACGGATCTCAGAGAGGGGAGCTCAGGCTGACTAGGGACCGATGGATGCTGGCGTATTTTTTCTAGGGTCCTCTCCTGGAAGTGAATGTCGATCTGGTTACACAGGGAGATCACGTCGTCCAGATCAGCGGGGATGGTTCTACCCGCTAATTCGTCCTTCACTCTGTTGAAGAGGCCCTGTAATAAGGCTGCAACTAAGGCCTCATTGTTCTAGTTCAAATCAGCAGACAGAATCCGAAAATGAAGGGCATACTGGCCCACAGAAAAATACTCCTGGTGGAGGCATAAAAGGCTGCAGGCTGCTGAAGAGACACAACCTGGTTCCACGAAGATGTTCCGAAAGAGTTTCAAGAAACTAGACACACTAGAAACCACGGGGTCACTCTTCTCCCACAGAGGGGCAGCTCAGGGTAAAGCCTTGCCAGACAGGAGAGAAATAATGTAGGCCACCTTCGCCCGATTGGACTGGAATTTTTGGCTGAAGCTCAAAATTAATGGTGCACTGGCTGAGGAACCCCCTGCAGGCCTTAGAGTCCCCAGAGTAACGGGATGGAGCTGGTAATTGCAATGGATTAGTGACTGCGAGTGTGACTGGAACCAATATGGATGCAGGCTGTGGTGGAGGTTGTTGGACTGGATGTCCTAGGGAGACCTGCAGCTGGTCAAGTGGCACACCAAATCTTGCAGGAATCGCATCACCTACGTTTGATTAGACTCAAGTCTGTAGACTAGTCTCCAGTCCGTGGACTATGCCCTGCAGCGGATCATCTGCAGGTAGCGGCACATCAGCCGGGTCCATGGCTGATCAAACTGTCACGACACCTGGGGTCATGTGACAGGTGCGCACCACTGGAGTGCAAATCACACTGAGGATTGCGAAGCGCATCACTAAGGTTGTGGACCTATAGCTGACTGCTGCTAATGAGTTCTGGCTGATTCGGGAAGAGCACACTGAAACACAGGGAACTAGTGCATCCGTTTCCCCAGGGCGCAGAATCTAAGAGCCAGTGGGTGTTCGCCAGAGCCTCTAGTAGTGAGGATGGATTTGGCTGCAACTGGATCCAGGTCGCGGCCCCCGGGGTCCCCTCAGGCTCGGCTGGCTACAGGCGAAAGAGAGGAAGCAGCAGCGCAGGAACAGCAATAGTCGGAAGTAATAGCAAAGGGTTAGGGCCACTAGCAGACAGGAGAAACAGAGAACAAGCCAAAGATCAGGGTATCAGGCAGGCAGGGATAGTCAGACAAGCCAAAGATCGATAAACGGAATAAGACTCAGAGCCAAAGATCGGCACACGGAATAAGACTCAGCGCAAAGATAGGAACAACCACACACAAAGCCAAACACGGACAAACATTGATCAGCAATGCAGGCTTGCACTGCCAGGTGTTATATCCTGTTCCCAATTAAGTCCTGGGGTTGAGCCCAGCTGAGGAGGGCCTACAAAGGCACACAGGTGAGGGAGGCCTGGCCTTTAACTGGACACATGCAGCAAGGTAGGCAACAGATAAGACATGAATGTTTGCTGTGGTTTCATGACAGAATGTTTACTGTGGTTTCATGACAATCACCTCAACTCCCGGGCCTGAGTATTTACTTCCTCCAGCCAAATTTCTGTCTCTCAGCGCTTCTCTCACCTAGACACACAATAGGTATGAGTGGGCAACCTATGGTTACTTTTGTTATTTCAGTTATATGTTTGTTATACATAACATCCTCCTTTCTCTTGAAAAAATAGACCCACTATAATTACATATTAATCCTTCTTTATACATAATAATATTGCATCTGCTCCTGAAGATTGGATGTGTATCCATGAAATGCATCAAGCTATATATGCCATTACATTTGTATTGTCACCCACAATTTTATGGATTTTGAAGCATTGGCCTGTACCAATTTTGTATGGTTTTACAATACACTATGTGAACACGGAATATGGAGTTTGACTTTTATATGGATGTAAATATAATGACTTGTTTTGTTTTTACGATATTATGTCATTATATTGTCATTATACGGTAAATACATGTAATAAAGATTTTATTTATATGGATGTAAATATAATGACTTGTTTTGTTTTCACGATATTATGTAATTATATTGCCATTATATGGTAAATACATGTCATAAAGATTTTATTGTTTATACTTTTTGTATATGTTATAATAATATGCTTATGGGATTTTCCACATACATCCTCCAGATACCCCATGTTCATGTTACTTAGCCGGGTGCATGATTAATATAAAGTCCCACATTCTCTTTTTTTTTGTTTTTTGAAGAAAACCTGTTAGAGTCTGCAAAAGACTTGAGACTGGGGCGAAGGTTCGCCTTCCAGCAGGACAATGACCCTAAACATACAGCCTGAGTTACAATGGAATGGTTTAGATAAAAGCATATTCATGTGTTAGAATGGTCCCGTCAAAGTCCAGACCTAAATCCAATTGAGAATCTGTGACAAGACTTGAAAATTGCTCTCCATTCAATCTGACGGAGCTTGAGATATTTGGCAAAGAAGAATCGACAATAATGGCACTCTCTAGATGTGCAAAGAGTGTGAAGAGACATCCCCAAAAAGACTTGCAGCTGTAAATGCAGCGAAAGGTGATTCTACAAAGTATTTACTCAGGGGGGCTGAATACAAATGCACGCCACATTTTTTACATATTTATTTGTAAACAATTGTAAAAACATTTATCGTTTTCCTTCCACTTCACAATTATATGCCACTTTGTGTTGGTCTATCAAATAAAATCCAAATAAAATACATTTAGGTTTTTAGTTGTGACAAAATGTGGAAAATGGCAAGGGGTATGAATACTTTTTCAAGGCACTGTGAGTGAGTGGCACGATCCCATGAATCGCCGTTTATAAATGACGGCTCACTCATGCACGGCTAGCCGCCGGTGGTGCGCTCTCGTGCCCGCCACACTCTCCAGCAGTATGGCCGTGGGTCCGGTGGACTCGATGTCCGCCGGCTACCCGCGATTGCCTGGCAGAGAAGAAAAACGGTGAACTGCCGATGTAAACACGACGGTTCCCAGCTCTGTCAGGAGGCATGTAAGAGATCTACTGATCCTTATCACTGGGATCATTTAGATCTCTTATGCCCCTGGTAGCCCAGCCCCCTCACAGTTAGAACACGCCTAGGTTACACAGTTAACCCCTAGATAAGGGTTAACCCCTTCACTGCCAACGACATTTACACAGTAATCAGTGGATATTTAAATTTCTGATCGCTGTATAAATGTCATTGGTCCCAAAAAAGTGTCAAAAATGTCCAACGTGTCCGCTGCAATATCACAGTCCCAATAAAAATCACAGATTGCGGCCAAAACAAATAGCAAAAATGATATAAATTAATTCTCATGGTTTGTAAACGCGGTAACTTTTGCGCAAACCAATCAATAAACGCCGAACGCAATTTTTTTTACCACAAATATGAGGTAGAATATATATCGGTCAAAACTGATGAATAAATTAGTTTTTCTTTATTTATTTTTTTGTTATGTATTATAGAAAAAAGTAAAAAATATTGGGTTTTTCTTTCAAAATTGTCGCTCTTTTTCACGCTTTTTTTGTTAATAGCGGTGATCAGAAGGGACGCAGAGGGGATCAAATACCACCAAAAGAAAGCTCTATTTGTGGGAAAAAAAGGGCCTCAATTTCGTTTGGTTACAAGGTCGCACGTACGTGCAGTTGTCAGTTAAAGCGATGCAGTGCCAAATCGCAAAAAGTGCTCTGGTCCTACAGTGGGAAATCCTTCCTTTCCTTAAGTGGTTAAACTAGTATGCGTGATGTGGATCAAAAAATTGCTGTACTGAATTTCTCAGCTCACAGGGGAGTAATATGTTGAAGGCTAATGTTTGCAGATACTGAGTGAACCATGCCACTAGTTGTGCCACACTAGTCCCACATATGCGGTTGTTGTGAGGCCTCAGATTTTCAGCAAGCTACTGCAAGTGGTATTTTGAATCAATATATTGAAATTCAACTACTGACCATCATTCATTTGATTTTGTGAAATTGCTTTCACAAGAGGTTGATAGCTTGTGTCCACTGTTTTTTGTTACTTGGCAGTAAAGTTCACACTTGTATAGGCTACTGTTTGAATCTAGGGGTTCTGGAGCAAAGGCCAGCAATAAGAGATGACTAATAGTAATCCAAAACAGAGAGATCCAAACGTACAAGAGAGCAAGTATAAGGTTCGCTTTTCCCTACTTAATAATTTGATCTTTTATTAAATGAGCATCATGTCACACTAGAGATCTGCTGCTTACCTTCTACTATGGCTTACTATTTGAACCAGGCAGACATTTTGGTTGCTACTGCCTTGGGACACCCATTAGGGAAAGTGTTAGTTGCCCCTTGGCGATTTTGCTGCTGGCGAGGTATTGCCAAAGTGATATTATATGGTCCTTAGGCTAAATTTCTAGCTATTATGTTTGATTGAACAATTCAGGTCTTTTTAAGCATCTTATTCCTCAAATTAAACATTTTTTTCTTATAGCCTGGAAGTTTCTGGAACCCTCCAGGAGACAACTGCACAAGTTATGATTGTGAACCGAACACATTTATGGTTGTCAAAAAGGTCATGTCATGCCCATGGCAAAAGCCTTTAAACTGTGACAAGGTACAGTATTCTAGTCTCCCTTATTTTATAAGCAATGGCTTGGGAAGCCAGTCTGTATGATGAGGTCACAATCTAGTGCACTGGGAAAAAGATTAGAGATTATTTGGAAAAATGCTGGTGTCTCTTCCACAGACTTTTGATAGCAGTGACGGGTGAGGAAAAATTAGGCTTTGGGTGTCAGTGGCACCTTCACACCAGAACCCTATAAGAGTCTTGATGAAAGCAAGAATTGGCCTTGCTATCAAAAATTGCCATAATATGCACCTGTCAAACAGGTGTGAAAAATTGTTCTTTGGGTGTCGGTGGCGCCTTTACACCATAACACTATAAGAGGTACTCTTGATGAAAGCAAGAATTGGCCTTGCTGTAAAAAAAAATAATTTGATGCAGCTGTCAAACAGGTGCTGAAAAATAGTTTTTTGGGTGTCAGTGGCACCTTCACACCTTAACCCTATAGAGGTACTCTTGATGAAAGCAGGAATTGGCCTTGCGGTGAAAATTGCAATGATATGCACCTATCAAACAGATGCGGAAAAATTGGTCTTTGGGCATTGGTGGCGCCTTCACACCATAACCATATGAGAGATACTCTTGATGAAAGCAAAAATTGGCCTTGCTGTCAAAAATTGCATTGATATGCACCTGTCAAACAGAAAAATTGGTATTTGGGTGTTAATTGTGCCCATGAAACCTACACCAAAAGCATTATTCCAGATGAAACCAACACCCACAACGCTAGGCAGCCTGGAAGTCCTGCAGAGATTCCACATCCCAAAAACACTTAATTGGCGACATCAGCATGAGGGCCTTCATAGCTGTTGGTAATCCAGGACTGATTAATTTTGATAAAAGTCAGATGGTCCAATGGAGTCTGTGGACTGACGCGTTCTATTATCAGTAACAAAACCTCCAGCAGCACTGAATGCCGGTTCGGAAAGCACACTGGATGCATACTAAACAAGTTCTGGCCAGTGGTCTATTCTCATGACCCAGTAAGCCAGTGGATTGTTGACTGTAATCCACGAAGCCCATAAAAGGCCCCCTCTCCCCTCATACCACGTTCTAAATGAGAGGACTCGCGACGGCTATCTCTCGGGTAGGGAAAGCCTGGCTGACATGAGGAGGATCCAGGAAAGGAAAATTACGGTAAGTATGGATAACAATTTTCCCTATTCCTGGAACCTCCTCATGTCAGCCACAACGGGATATAATTTAGCACCATATGCCACCTAGGGAGGGAAGAGAGAAGAAAACTGAGACCACACAGAATTATGTCTGCAAAAAAAGGCCTTCGAAGGCAAACCCAAATCTTTAATGAGCAATTGCTGCCGCAATGACTGTTGAGCCAAAGGACTGAGATGGAGGTAGAGTAACATCCACCCTGTAATGGCAAATAAACGCGTTGGTAGCCGACCAACTTGCCGCCTTGCAAACCACTTCTGCCGATACCTTAGCGTGTGCCGCCCATGAAGCCGCTATACCCCTTGTCGAATGAGACGTGACTTCTGTAGGAGGAGAGAGACCCTGCATCTTATATGCCATTTGGATTGTCTTAACTATCCAGGCTGCCAAGATCCTAGGAGGAATGGCATACCCTTCCCAACGACCCCTCGGAAAAATGAAAAGATTTTCCTGCTTTCTCAAAGACTTCGTTTGATCCATATACGTTGATAGAGAACTGACTAGGTCCAGCTGTCTCCATCGTAATCCTCTTGTTCTGGGAAGGCCGAGAGAACTGTCTCCCAATTCAAATGAAAAGCCGTTGATACCTTCGGTAAAAATGACGGAACTGGTCTTAAGATTATCTTGTCCTGTAGAGCTAGACAATAAGGCTCTTTTACTGATAAAGCACACAACTCTGAAACCCTTTTTGCAGAGGCAATAGCTGTCAGGAATATTGTTCTTAACGTTAGATGGAACAATGAGCACGATGCAGCTGGGCTAAAAGGCGGCCTCATTAGCGCCTTTAACACAAGGGTTAAGTCCCACTTTCCCAAGTAAGTCTTGACCGGAGGTCTGATCTTCAAGGCCGCCTTCAGGAATCGAATGACCATGGGATTAAACGCCCACCTCTGATTAGACATTGCCGAAATGGCCGACACTTGGACCCTTAAGGAGTTATAAGCCAGGCCGCTCTCCAAACCCGATTGCAGGAACTCCAAGACATTGGACACCGAAGGAGCCAGTGGATTCCATCTCTTGTTTTTTGCCATCAGTAAGAACACTCTCCATATCCTATGGTAAGTGGCATTAGTCAACCTCTTCCTGGCTTGTAATAAAGTCCCTACTACACTTTCTGGCAAATTCATATTTCTTAAGGACCACCTTTCAACTTCCATACTGCTAACCTCAGGTTGCTTGGACTCGGGTGAACTTCCCCGTCCTGCAGGAGAAGATTTCGGTCTGCTGGGAGGAGGATTAGGTGTTCCACTCTCATGTTCCAAGCCAAGGCGAACCACGGTCTTCTGGGCCAAAATGGAAGAACAGCTATGGCCAACACCTTCTCCCTTTGGATCTTTAGTAACACCCTCAGGATCAGCGGTATTGGAGTAAACACATATACCAGATCGAAGCGCCACGGTCTGATCAGAGCATCCTGAGCCTAGGCCTGTGGGTCCCGAAGCCGGGAGTAGTACAGGGGAAGCTGAGCATTCCTACTCGATGCCATCAAGTCCATCGATGGAGTTCCCCACATGTGAAAAACCTTCCTCAAATGAGCTGGGTTGAGTTGCCATTCATTGCACATTCTCTGCTCCTGGAAGATACGTAGCCGTGAGAGACACCACATTGTTTTCTGCCCACTGAAATATCTGACAAGTGATCTTCAGAAGGGGAAGACTCCTGGTTCCCCCCTGACTCCTCAGATAGGCCACAGTCGTCCGGTTGTCTGACAAGATCTTTACTGCCTGTCCCCGCAAGAGGGCTTGAAAAGATATCACGGCTCGTTGGACTGCCTCTAGCTCCAACCAGTTCGAATTCTGGGGTTCCGCTTCCTTCCATCTGCCCTGCGCCTGATGGCCTAAACAATGGGCTCCCCAGCCCTGGAGACTGGCATCCGTTGTGACAATTACTGGCTCTGGATGAACAGCAAGATTCCCCTGCTCAAATTCTTAGTGTTTGTCCACCAAACCAAGGATTGTACCATATTTGGGGAAACCACAATCTGTTGAGTCAAAGACTGACGGTCCCACTGGTGAAGGAAACTGTATTGAAAGATCCTTCTTCTCCATCTGGCCCAGGGAACCACCGGAATTGATGCCGAAAGAAGGCCTATGAACCGCATGCATTCCCTTACCGATAGGACTGATCTGGCCATCACTGATCTTGCTTTGTCTTGAACTTGTTGAACTTTCCGTTCTGGTAAAAACACCTTTCCTTGCATTGTGTTGAACTGTACACCCAAATATTCCAACACCTGGGTAGGCTGGAACTGGCTCTTCTCCTGGTTGACTACCCAACCAAATTGCCTCAATGTTTCACACGCCTGTGCCACGTGAGATTCCAATATGTCCCTCATGTCTGCCAATAGGAGGACATCGTCGAGGTAGTGAAAGATTTTCACGCCCCTGAGTCTCAGAACCGCTATGGATGCTGAAAAGACCTTTGAAAAAATTTGGGGCGCAGAACATAGACCGAACGGCAGGCAGCAGAATTGGTAGTGTGCTCCTCCTATGGCAAACCTCAGGAACTGATGGTGCCTTATATCTACGGGAACGTGCAGATAGGCATGCGCCAGATCGGTGGAGGCCATCCAATCGTCCTCTCTTACTACACATACAATAGTTTCGAGGGATTCCATCTTGAACGGAGGTATTTTTATAAATGAATTGAGGAATTTCAGAACCAGTACCGGTCTGTAAGACCCGGATGCCTTCTTTACTAAAAATAGAGGGGAATAGACCCCTTTTCCATATTCCACCGTTGGTACTGGCTGTATGGCTCTCAGTTCCAGCAATTCTTTTATATATGCCTGCAAACACTTCAGTTTCTGGGGACATCTTGGTATTCGCGTCTCTACGAATGCGGACCGTGGTGGTGTTTTGCCGAATTCCAGGAGGTAGCCTCTTTCTATTATATTCATAATCCACAAGTCGTTGACCTGTGCCGCCCATTGAGCCACAACATGCAGAAGAGTTGGTGGAGTGGATAACAAAGCCGTCCTCATCCTCCTCATCCTCTGCCACCCAGGCTCGTACAAGTTTGCCTTCCAACGCATCTGGCAAAGCGGCCTATTCCACTGGATCGTTGTCTACAGTTACTCCTTCTGTAGCCCCACCATCATGCACGGAGAAGTCACCTGAGTTGTTGGACCATAGTGTCAGTTACATGCTCATGGAGGATGCGCAGCAGTTTGAAGGCTCCGATGTTGGTTCCCGGGATGAGGAAGGGAGTAGCGTGAGCCTAGAGAAAGGGGGTGCCGCAAAAGGACAAGAAACTAGCAGTCATGTTCCTCCAGTTGCAGCATACTGCCAAGTTTGCTCCAGTGAAGAGGAGGGAGGGGATGATGAGGACACGGACTATACTTGGGTACCTAAGGAAAGTGAGGAGGAAGAAGCCCAACTCCAACAAGGCAGGATGTTCTCCAGGGGCCAACTTAAGGGCAGCCACCCAATTGCATCAGCACACAGAGCTCCACAGGTGCAGGGCGCTGCTGCCTCCCCACCAACTTCCAAAATTTTTTTGGTGTGGGCATTTTTCAGCACATGTGCAGTAGATCGCACCATTGCCATTTTCAATGTCTGAAGCGGGTCAAGCGCGGCCAGGACTCCAGCCACTTGGACACTACTGTCTTGACATATGATGACCAGCCATGCAGTCCGTTGGCAAGAGTACCTGAAGAACCCTCACCAGAAAACAAGGCAGACTCCTCCTTGCTCCTCATCTGGGATCTCAACCCCTACTATACCTGCAGTCCTCTCCAAAACCTGCACTGAGAGGAATGAAGGTGTAGCAATGCGTGCCACAACTAGTACTTGCAGCTGGCAATCTGCTAGCAGTACACTACCAGGTGAATTTAGCACGCAAATATCCCTACCCCAGTGGCTGAACTGTAAAAAGAAATACAGGTCCAGCCATCCACATGCTCAGCGTCTTAATGCTAGCTTGGCCAAATTTCTAGCACTCCAACTGCTGCCTTTTCAGCTGGTAGGTTCTGTGCCCTTTTGTGAATTTGTGGAATATGCTGTCCCACAGTGGCACATTCCCAAAAGAGATTTCTATTCATGGCCATTCCAGCTCTCTACCATCATGTGGAAGGCAATGTTTTGGCCTCGTTGAACAGTGCGGTCAGCTGCAGGGTTCATATTACCGCTGACTCATGGTCCAGCAGGCACAGTCAGGGACGTTACCTTTCCTTTACGGAGCACTGGGTAACTCTGCTGGCAGCTGGGAAGGATGCAGTATAGGGTTCAGTTTTGGAAATAGTTCCGCCACAACGCCTCCAAAAAGCTGGTGGTGATTTTTCCACATCCGCCTCCTCCTCCACCCCCTCCTCTTCTACTACCTCTGTGGCCAGGGCCAGTGCAAGGATTTTTGCCTACACAGGCGAAGGTGCATTTTGGTGCCCCCCTCCTCCAGCACCAATTTGTACTCTTATACACCCCCCCCCCCCACACAGCACAAATCCTTTCTCCCCCTCCCTGAACAAAACCCCCTTCCAACAGAAATCTTGATTCCCCTCCATCAGGACAAGTCCTCCTCCACCCTCCCCAAATCCCCAGTGCCAGCAAAATTCCCCCTTCTTCCCTATCCTAGCACTTATCCCCACATCCTTCAAATCCTCCTTCCCCCAATACCCCTCTAAAAATAAATCCTCTTCCACCCCTCAAATCCTTCCTCCCAGCACAACCTCCCATTCCAGTGCAAATCCTCCCAGAGCCAATTACTTCTCTCCAAATCCCCACAGCACAACAAATCCCCCCAAATTTCTTTTTCCAGCAACCCCCCCAATCCCTCTTCTAGCACAGATCCTCCTCCCAGTGTAAATCTCTCCCACAAATCTCCCTTCCAACACAAATCTTCTTCCACCCTCTCAACACAAATCCTCATCTCAACACAATAACGCCACCCCCAAATCGCCTCCCAGCACATCTCTTCTTCCCCCCATCCCTCACATAACCACAAATAAACAAGGCCTCCCATGCATATCCCTCTTCCCAGTGCAAAACCTTCCCCCAGGCACACATTTTTCCCCTTCTAATATAAAGCAATCAACAATACTTCCCAGCTGTCCTTGTGGGACCTTCCAGAAATAAGAAAAAATGCACTGCAGTTGCGATCTGCAATGGGTATCAAAATTAACTTAATGACATCACAAACGCAGGTTGCAAATGTAATGCGTTTGCATGCACAGGATTGCATGGTACAGTAGTACCATGTGATCTGGTTCCTGTGAGTTTTATAACTTGCTGTGGTCTGGCATGATTTCAGCCCATTTAAACGAATGGGCTGAAATTGTGTACTGCACGTGTAATGCATGTGAATCGCACAGGAACGCACAGTGTGTTCCTGTGCAAATTCATGCTGTGAACTTGGCCTGAGTCCTTGAGCCCAGTGCTAAAAAAACTTCTGCCACCTGGCTGCATTGGCTTGCCTGACAGGGAGGCACTAATGTGGGCACCACATCTCTAGCAGGATGCATAGGGTCCAGATACCATGTTTGTCCCCCAGCAGCCAGCATCTCTCTTATTTGGGGGGGGGGGGGGGG
>BLSH010277224.1:52368-75180 GCA_018402905.1 Glandirana rugosa
ATTGACGGGGGTGTACACTATGAACGACGTATTTAAGGGGGTGGACACTATGACTGACGTATTGACGGGGGTGGACACTATGACCGACGTATTGACGGGGTGGACACTATGACTGACGTATTGACGATCACAGGTGGGGGAATTTATGCAGCAAGTATCACATGTGGGGGCAGTTATGCAGCCAGTATCAAAGGTGGGGGCAGTTATGCAGTCAGTATCACAGGTGGGGCAGTTATGCAGTCAGTATCACAGGTGGGGCAGTTATGCAGCTAGTATCACAGGTGGGGGCAGTTATGCAGCCAGTATCACAGGTGGGGGCAGTTATGCAGCCAGTATCACAGGTGGGGTACATTGCAGAGACCCCCCCGAGGTCGGGACAAGTCCCGCACTTACCCTATCCTACTGGCAGGCAAGATTGTTGCAGGATTCGGCATGCGGAGAAGCGGGCTGTGAGTCTGAAGAGATCGGCATGCAGAGAAGCGGGCTGTCCCTCATCGTCGGACGGTCACCGGGCAGTCATGGTCTCTGTGGAGCGGGAGTCCCATCCGCTGCCACAGTGACCCGCCCCTGGCCACCGCATCCAATCACACTGAGCAGCAGGCTCAGGGCAGCCAATCAGGCTATATGTGTGCGCCTGGTCAATGTATCTGCGCCTCCTGCAGGGGGGCCGGGCTAACTTTTTTTTTTCTTTTCTTTTTAGCCCCATGTACACCAGCCGCTGCTGATCAGCAGCTATCAAGCCCCTGATGCTGATGCAACTGATTAAATTTGCTAGGAATCTGGGATCCCTTGAAGACTGCCACTGCTCCTATTCCTCCTGTCCATAATCTAGAACTATATGTTGTATTTAGGGCACCACCAACACCCAAGGCCCAATTTCTCGGCACCTGCTTTACAGGGGCATGTCATAACAATTTTTAAAATAATTTACAACATCAGGCCCAGTTCCTCCGTCCAACAAGAGTAACTGCAAGGGGTTACAGTGTTCTGGCACCGCCAACACACAAGGCCCAATTTTTGGCCACCTGTTTGACTGGTGGCTTTCATCACAATTTGTAAACTAATTTGCAACTTCAGGCCCAGTTCCTCCGTCCAACAAGAGTAACTGCAAGGGGTTACAGTGTTCTGGCACCGCCAACACATAAGGCCCAATTTTTGGCCACCTGTTTGTAGGCTTTCGTCACAATTTGAAAACTAATTGACAACATCAGGCCCAGTTCCTCCATCCAACAAGAGTAACTGCAAGGGGGTTACAGTGTTCTGGCACCGCCAACACACAAGGCCCAATTTGTTTTTTTTGTATAAGGCCCAATTTTTGGCCACCTGTTTGACTGGGGCTTTCGTCACAATTTTAAAACTAATTGACAACATCAGGCCCAGTTCCTCCGTCCAACAAGAGTAACTGCAAGGGGTTACAGTGCTCTGGCACCGCCAACACACAAGGCCCAATTTTTGGTCACCTGTTTGACTGGGGGATTTTATCAGAAATTTTTAAAGTAATTTACAACAGCATGGCCTGCGCAAAAATGTAAAAAAAAATGATGTTCGTGTCCCCCCAAAATCCAAACCAGGCCCTTCAGGTCTGGTATTTAAGGGGAACCCCATGCCAAAATTAAAAAAAAAAAACCGATATGCAGTTCCCCCCAAAATCCGAACCAGGCCCTTTAGGTATGGTATGGAATTAAAGGGGAACCCTGTGCCAATTTTTTTTAAAAAAAAGACATGCGGTTCCCCAGAAAATCCAAACCAGGCCCTTCAGGTCTGGTATGGAATTTAAGGGGAACCCCGCACCAATTTTTTTTTTAAAAAATGACGTGGGGTCCCCCCCAAAATCCAAACCAGGCCCTTCAGGTCTGGTATGGATTTTAAGGGGAACCCCGCGCCAATTTTTTTTAAAAAAATGGCGTGGGGTCCCCCCCGAAATCCAAATCAGAGCCTTATCTGAGCATGCAGCCCTGGCATGGTAGGAGGGGGTGGGGATGAGCGAGTGCCCCCCCACCTCTGAATCATACCAGTCCACATCCCCTCAACATTGGGAGGATGCTTTGAGGTTGTCCCCATGTTGATGGGGAGAAGGGCCCTTATCCCCACAACCCTGGCCGGTGGTTGTGGGGGTCTGCGGGCAGAGGGCTTATCAGAATCTGGAGGCCCCCCATGTGAATAGGTTTGGGGTACATTGTACCCCTACCCATTCACCAAAAAAAGGCAGTTTTTGACAAGTCCTTTATTTTGTAAAATAGCTCTTTCTTCTTTCTTCGTCCATCTTCTCCTGGCCCGGTCCTTCTTCTGGTCTTCTGCTTCTTCTTTTAGTCTTCTTGCTTCCTCTCTTCGGCTTCAATCTTCAATCTTCTTTCTTCTTTCACCACCGCCGCTCTCTCCGCTGGTGCAGCCTGGCCCCTGCGCGTCTTGCAGAACGGTCTTTGCGATGACATTACTTTTATAAGAAGGGACGGGCCACCCAGTGATGTAACTGAGTGAACCCGCCCCCTTCTGATGTCACGTGATGTCAGAGGGGGCAGGTCACCCATTTACGTCACCAGGTGGCCCAGCCCCTTCTTATAAAAGAACTGTTATCGTTAAGGCTGCCCATTCAGCAAGACGTGCCGGGGCCAGGCTGTAGCAGTGGAGAGGATGGGGACAAGAGCCTCTTCCCCATAAGCCTGGCCGGTGCTTGTGGGGGTCTGCGGGCGGGGGGCTTATCGGAATCTGGAAGCCCCCTTTAATAAGGGGGCCCCCAGATCCTGCCCTCTCCTATGTGAATAGGTTTGGGGTACATTGTACCCCTACCCATTCACCAAAAAAGGAGTGTAGTGTAAAAAAAAACAAGAGGCAGTTTTTGACAAGTCCTTTATTTTGTAAAATAGCTCTTTTCTTCTTTCTTCTTTCTTCCTCCATCTTCTCCTGGCCCGGTCCTTCTTCTGGTCTTCTGCTTCTTCTTTTAGTCTTCTTGCTTCCTCTCTTCGTCTTCAATCTTCATCTTCATCTTCTTTCTTCTTTCACCGCCACAGCTCTCTCCGCTGGTGCAGCCCGCCCCCTGCGCGCCTTGCAGAATGGGCGGTCTTGATGACAGTACTTTTATAAGAAGGGGCGGGGCCACCCAGTGACATAACTGAGTGAACCCGCCCCTTCTGACATCATGTGATGTCACAGGGGGCGGGCCACCCAATTACATCATCGGGTGACCCCGCCCCCTCTTATAAATAACTGTCATCTGTCAAAGAACTGTCAATTTTCGACAATACCTTACAGCCGCCATTTTAAATGACAATTTTCCTATGGAAATGTATTTTGCTCTGGCTATGTTCTACACCTCACAGAGATGTGCCCTTTTACACACAGACTAAGGACACCCCCCAGGCACAATATTTAAAGGAATTTTTCATTTTTTTTTGTTTTCACTTTAAGCATTATTAAAATCACTGCTCCTGAAAAAACAATTGATTTAAAATCTTTTTTTTTCATTGATACATGTCCCCTAGGGCAGGACCCGGGTCCCCATACACTTTTTAGGGCAATAACATTGCATATAAGCCTTTAAAATGAGCCTTTTTGATTTTTCATGTTTGCGTCCCATAGACTTAATGGTGTTCGGATGTTCGCCCTGAACTTTTTGTCTGTTCGCATGTTCTGGTGCGAACCGAACTGGGGGGTGTTCAGCTTATCCCTAACAGTCACCAGATAGGGTATACAGAGCCACCATATCGTAGTATACAGTCACCAGATAGGGTATACAGTCACCAGATAGGGTATAGGGAGTCACTATATAGCAGTATACAGTCACCAGATAGGGTATACAGAGCCCCAGATAGGGTATACAGAGCCCCAGATAGGGTATACAGAGTCACCATATTACAGTATACAGTCACCAGATAGGGTATACAGAGTCACTATATAGCAGTATACAGTCACCAGATAGGGTATACAGTCACCAGATAGCGGTATACAGAGTCACTATATAGCAGTATACAGAGCCCTAGATAGGGGCTCGTGGCACTGACAGACCCCCCCTGAAGTTGGGACAAGTTCCCGCACTTACCCCATCTAATAGGCAGGCAGGAGTGTGCAGAGCTCGGCTTGCGGAGAGCTGGCTGGCAGTGTGCAGAGCTTGGCTTCTGGACAGTATGCTGGAGTGGATGATCTGCGGCGCGGGAGTAGGGACTGAAACCTGGCAGAGTGCTCCGCTTGCATGAGTAATCACGCAGCCAGCACGTCCGCCACAGCCCCACCCCTGCCCACAGCATCCAATGCCAGTCAGTCATTGGCTCAGGGCAGCCAATCAGACTATGTGTGTGCGCCTGTTCAGCGCAAACACATAGACACAAGTCTTTTATTACTGATTAACCGGCTCACTACTTGCTGTCAGCAGACAGCAAGGAGCCGAGAAAAAAAAAAAGTCAATATACCAGTGCCTCCTGTAGGGGGTCGGGCTGAATTTTTTTTTCTTGTCAGTGGCGGGGAGGCGGCGTCCAAGCACCCCTTATAGACCAGCTGCCGCTACTCCAGTGCCCTGTCTATAATGCCATCCAGAGTCTGCTCCAGCAGAAACACAACAGTAATTGTGTCACGTACCTGATGGGTGAGCCTGACGTGCAGTGGGAAGGCCTCACGCATAAGGGCCACCGATGTTGGGAACAGTGGCCACCAGAGCAAGTTGGTGTATGAGTGCCTGGATCGTCTTCCGTGCAGCGGATGTGTTCCCAGAGTAGACCAGCAGCTTAACGGCAGGTGTAGTCAGCTCAGCTGATGCAGACAGGAAACAGGTAAGTGCAGAGCCATGGAGACACTGGTCAGACAAGCTGGGTTCGGTAACAGGCGATCAAGCAGATAAAATGACAGGCAGAGAGTAGTCAGGATGCAGGCAAAGTTCGACAACAGGGTATCAAGCATTGGAGAGGTATGCGTAGTCACAAGGCAAGCCTGAGCCAGGATAACAGAGAGCAAATGTAGTCAAACAAGCCGGGTCAAACACAGGAAACAGATCGGGATCTCAGGAACAGGATTTCACAGGTACAAGCTGCAGATCAGACAGCAAAGTCTCTGTGCAGCTGATTTGTATAAATAGGAAGTCTTTGTCGCCAGTCTCACTTCAATGCATCGGGAAGATCCCTGACATTGCCCCCTCCTTACGGACAACTTCCGGGTGCCCAATTGGTTTCTCTTCTATGGGAGGCTGCGGAACAAGGCTCTGATTAAGTCTCTAGCATGCACATCCCATTCAGATTCCCAAGAGTTTTCCTCCGGGCCATAGCCCTTCCATTTTATTAAGTATTGTACCTGATTTCCTCTCCTCCTACAGTCCACGATGGCCTCCACCTCATATTCATTTTCGCAATTGATGGTCACAGGTTCCAGTGGTCTGGAGACTCTGTCTTGAAAGGAATCAGGCACTGCGGGTTTTAAGAGAGAGACGTGAAAAACAGGGTGGATCTTGAAAGACTCAGGCAGAGACAGTTCATAAGAAGCATCATTTAGTTTTCTTTTAACTGGGAATGGTCCCACAAATCTAGGTGCCAGCTTCTTTTAGGGACATGCCAGCCTGAGATTTGTAGTCGCCAGCCATACCTGGTCTCCAGGGTGGAGGATCAGTTCTCCCCTTCTCTTCCTGTCAAAGGCCTTCTTATTCGCTGCTTGTGCCTTAGTGATTGCTTCCTGCAGAAATTTACTATTGTGATGAAGGAATTCCACTGTGTCTTGAGCAGCAGGGACTGTGGCCTCTGCAACAGTCAGGCAGAAAAGAAGGATGGAAACCATAATTGGCAAAGAGGGGAGACTGACCTGTGGCAGAGAGGCTGTCATTGTTGTAGACGAATTCCGCCAGTGGCAACAGCGATACCCAGTCATCATGAACGAAAGAGGCGAAGCAGCGGATGTACTGCTCCAGCGTCTGATTGGTCCTCTCTGTCTGCCTATTGGTCTGAGGATGGTAGGCAGAGGACAGGGACCTTTCGATCTTGAGGATTTCACATAGAGCTTTCCAAAAGCAGGACATGAACTGGGCCCCCAGAAAGGAGACAATATTTGTAGGGACTGCGTGAAGCCTCACAACCTCTTTGATGAACGCCCGGGCCGTCTCCATGGCCGAAGGTGCATCTTTCAGTGGCAGGAAGTGGGCCATCTTGGATAGGCGGTCAACCACCACAAAGATGGCTGTGCACCCTTCCGATGGCAAGAGTTCCACGATAAAGTCCGTGGCGATCATACTCCATGGCCTGTAAGGAACTGGCAGCGATTGGAGTAGACTCCAGGCTTGATTTTTAGCACTCTTGCTCCGGGTGCAGGTTACACAAGGGTTCATGTACCTTCTGCAGGTGTCTTCCAGATCCAGCCACCAGAATGTACACTTCAGGAGATCAAGTGTTTTGTGGACTCCAAAATGACGTGCAAGGGGATGACCATGACACAGACCTAAAACAGTTATGCATACATTTTCAGGTACAAATACCTTGTTTTTATTCCACGGCAATCCTTCCTGAAGTGTCATCATGGCATCCGGAGGGCTAGGAATGGCTGCCGACGACTGCTTCATCTGGGTGAGAAGGTTGTTCTGCAAGAGTAAAAAATTACCTTCTGGCGGGATGGTATCTGGTATGGGTGATTCCTTGGGGTCATCGAACATGTGGGACAGTGTATCCAGTTTCACATTCTTCGAGCCTGGCCGATAGGTGATGTGAAAAGCAAATCGGGAGAAGAACAGTGCCCAGCACATTTGGCGCGGTTTTAAACGCTTAGTAGTCCTGAGGTACTGTAAGTTTTTGTGGTCCGTATAGACCAGTATGGGGTGCGCTGCTCCCTCAAGGAGGTACACGGGATGCAACAGATCTTTAGGACCTTGGCACTGGGAAATGACAGCTCCAATGGAGACTTCTGATGCATCTACTTCTAGCACATATGGTAAGGATGTCTAAGGACAGGTGCCAAAGTAAACAGTCATTTCAATATGTCAAAGGCGGCCTGTGTCTCGGATGTCCACTGGAAGTGGAGGTTCTGCTTGGTGAGTTGTGTGATGGGGTTATGATGGCAGAGAAGCCTTGGATGAACCTCCTGTAGAAATTGGTAAATCCTACAAAGAGCTGTACCCCCTTTTTGTCAGTAGGTGCAGGCCAGTCCAGTATGGCAGAGACTTTCTGGGAATCCATCTTGATTCCTTCAGGTGAGATCACCAACCCTATGGTACTGACGAGTGAAGGGAAGTGGTTAACAGAGGTGATTTTTTTGCCACTTACGTGTCTTAGCTGGGCAGGTGAACACATAATGGCTCGTACACCCGCAGTAGAGGCAGAAATTGTTCTGTCGTTGGTGCAAGCGTTCTTCAGGAGACAGTGGGGGCTTACTAGGCCAAGTTGCATAGGCTCCGGTGCTTTGGCTGCAGGGATGACTGTAGCAGGCTGGACTGGAGCAGAGCTGGCAGGAGCGGGATAAGCGGGAGCTGGGATCCGAGGCATCACCCAAACTGGACACTGCTGCTGGGCAGATCTTTCTGACCGCCGTTCACAGAGCCGCCAGTCAATCTGGATGGCCAGTGTGACAAGGCCCTCCAGGGTGTTTGGAACTTCAACGCATGCTAGTTCATCCTGCAGGCTCTCTGAAAGTCCTAAGCAGAACTGGTGTTGCAGGGCTACGTCGTTCCATTGTGTGTCTGCACTCCAGCGCCTAAACACCAACACATAGTCCTCGGCCATCTTACAGCTTTGCTGGAGCATATCAGGGGCAGGCTCTGTGGTGGAGGTTCGCTGTGGGTCATCATATAGTCTGGCCATCGCATCAAAGAAGGCGGACATGGACTGTAGCAATATGTCATTCCTCTATAGCAGCTGGTGGGCCCAGGACTGGCGTTCGCCCTGGAGCAGAGAAATAATAAATCCCACTTTGGTGGACTCCAGGGAGAATGTTCGAGGCTGCAGGGTGAAGTACAACTGACATGAGTTGCGGTAAGATGGACATCTTCCCCGGTTCCCAGAAAACCTCTCCAGTGCTGGAAGTCTAGGTTTAGGAGGCAGCATCACCATTGAGCAGTGGCGTATCATCCATGGGTGCAGGGTGTTCACTGAACACGGGCCCCGAGGGGTGGGGGGGCCCACAGTGCTCTGAACAACACTGCATGTAAGGATGATCTGTCCTTGGTTGATAGCCGGGGATTATCGGTGCGGTGTGGGCTTGCACATGGGCCCACTAATTTCATGATACGCCCCTGCCACTGAGGGTGCTGTGGTGGCAGTTCCAGTGGCAGAGGACACAGCAGTGGTCATCGTGGTGCAGATAGAGTCTGTACTCACTGTTCCAACTGCGTCTAACCCTCCTGCAGAGATTTGACAGCTTGGATCAGGGCTGCGAGATGCTGACAGATCTCATCTCTGGCCTACTTCCTACTTGCAGGCTCAGACATGGCTGTCTGATACTGTCACATACTTGATGGATGAGCTTGATATGCACTGAGAAGGCCTCACTTACAATCCTGATTCATGTTGGGAAAGGTGGCCACCAGAGCCGGGTGGTGTATGATTGCCTGGATCGTCTTCCGTGCAGCGGATGTGTACCCATAGTAGACCAGCAGATTAACTGCAGATGTAGTCAGCTCAGCTGATGCAGACAGGAAGTGGGTAAGTGCAGAGCTGTGGAGACACTGGATGCGTGGTCAAACAAGCCTTGTTCTGTAACAGACGATCAAGTATATATAACGAAAGGCAGAGAATAGTCAGGATGCAGGCAAAGTTTGGCAATAGGATATCAAGCAGTGGAGAGGTAAGTGTAGTCACAAGCCAAGCCGGGGTCAGGATAACAGAGAGCAAATGTAGTCAAACACAGGAAACAGATCGGGATCTTAGGAACAGGATTTCACAGGTACAAACTACAGATCAAAAGTCTCTGTGCAGTTGAGATGTTTAAATAGGAAGTCTTTGGTGCCAGTCTCACTCCCGCTCCAAAGCGCACATCCCTGCGCCCGAAAGATCCCTGACAGATTGTGTCACTGATGCATGCATTGTCATGGCTGACCATCCTTGTGGCCTCCTCAAATGGTGACAGTACAGTGCATGCATCCTTTATGAGCAGCCATTGGTGTGGGGAAAAAATGCGGAGCCGGCCCGAGCCTGTCGTTGTGCCATACTCACACAGGTACTCAGTGACGGCCCTCTGCTGCATGTACAGCCGATGCAGCATTGCCAAAATTGAGTTCCACCTGATGGGCATGTCACAAAAGACTGTTTATGGGCAAGTGGAATTCCTGCTGAATTTCAGCCAACCAAGCACTGGTTGTGTATGACCACCTGAAATGGCTACAGACTCTTATGGCCTGCTTTAGCAGATCTTCCAAACCTGGGAACCTATTTAGGAAATGCTGCACCACCAAATTGAAGACATGTGCCAGGCATGGCACATGTGTCAACTTTCCCTGTCTAAGGGCGGACAGGAGGTTTGTGCCATTATCGCACACCACCATTCCTGGCTCCAGCTGGCGTGGCATGAACCACCATTGTGCCTGTCCCTGCAGAGCTGCAAGAATCTCTGATCCGGTGTGATTTCTGTCCCCTAGACACACCAGCTGAAACACTGCATGGCACCTTTTAGCCTGACTCATTGAATAGCCCTTTGAACGCTTAGGTGGTACTTGAGGTTCATAGGGCAATTCAGCAGAAGAGAGAATGAAGGAGGAGGAGGAGGTAGAGCTGACAAATCTTGCATCATCACCAGCTGTATGGAGACATGGGGGCACAACAAGCTGCAGTACTGAGCCCTGTCCTGCATCCTTCCAAATTGCAAGCAGAGTTACCCAGTGTGCTGTGAATGAAATATATCGTCCCTGCCCATGCTTGCTGGACCATGTGTCAGAAGTAATGTGGACTGTGCGGATGACTGCCTTGCCAAAAAATGTCACAACATTGCCTTCCGCGTGATGGTATAGAGATGAAATGGTCTTACATGAAAAGAAATAGTGACTGGGAACCTGTTATTGAGGTACAGCACATTCTGCAAATTCATGATAGGGGGCAGAATCCACCAGGCGGAAAGGCAGAAGTTGGAGAGACAGCAGCTTAGACGCTTTGCATGTGGGTGTCAGGAACTGTATTTTTTTTCCGCTGCAGCAGATGGGGCAGATAAATTTGCCGGCTATAGTCTAAAGCTGGTGGTGTGCTGCTGGCAGATGTGCTGCAAGGACCTGGGACACCCTGCACTATACCATCATCCCTGTCAGTGGAGGCTGCTCAGAGTTCATGAGGTATAGAAGGGGCAGACTGAGGTGAGTAAGGAGGAGGAGGGACAGATTTGTGCCCCTTTGTGGCTTTTAGGTGCTCTTGCCAACGTGCTGAGTGGTGAGAGGTGAAATGCCTTGTCAATTATGTGGTACCCAAATGGCTGGTGTTTTTGCCACTTTTGATGTGCTTGAGACAAAGTTTGCAAATAGCAACAGTGCGATTGGCTGCACATGTACTAAAAAAGGCCCAGACAGCTGAGCTGTGGGAAGTGGGCCGGGAGATAACAGCGCCACAATGTGATGGAAGAGGGTGGCTGCTCTCTGGTCTTCCATGATGGCTGCCTCATTAGGGTTGTGCCTCACCCTCACATTCCTCCTCTGTTCTATCTGGCACTCAAGTCACATCAGTGACCTCGTCATCATCATATCCTCCATCCTCATTACCACTGGAGACAACTTGGCAATACGCTGCGGCTGGGGGAACATGAATGCCAATTTGTGTACCAGTGTTCTCCCCTCTCTGTAGGCTCATTTTCTTGCCTTACTCAATCTCAGAACCAACATCTGAATCAAAAAATGGGTGTGCATCGTCAAGGAGCAAGTGGCTGACGCTGTGTTCAAATAACTCAACTGACTCCTCCATGGCTGATGCTGGGGCTATTGCAGGAATAGCTGTAGACAAGGAGGCAGGTTTAGCCACTCTGGCAGCTAAAAGGGGACTGCGCACTAGTCTCTGCTTGGGTGACAGAGGATGAGGAGCATGAGGAAGATTTAGTGAGCCAGTCCACCACCTCCTCTGCATGCTGTGGCTGGATAGCATGGGCAACATCTCTACACAGAGGAAATAATGCTCTGCCTAAGGACTGACCACGTCCACCTTTGCCCGTGGACACATACGCTGCTATCCCCCTTACAGTGCCATGGGAATTTCTGCCTCTCCTTGTTGTCCTCCCAGACATGATGGGGGTGGGGGGGGCAGTGGTTCTTATTAACAAAATGTAACAAAGATGTGTAAATATGTACGTGGATGCACTTTAATCAATGGAAAGTGGCGTTTGTTGCACTTTAATTTTAATTCTAGTACTCACTACACAGACACACTCCACAGATACACTATAATATACTGCAATATGCTGCGTCAAACGTGCAGTGACACACTGATATGTACTACGTTAAAGTGCACTAACACAATCAAATATACGGCATTAAACTTGCAGTAATGCACAGAACTATATGGTGTTAAACTTGTAGTAACGCACAGAACTATATGGCGTTAAACTTGCAGTAATGCTATGAAATATAACGGTGTTAACTTGCAGTAACGCACAGAACTATATGGCGTTAAACTTGCAGTAACGCAATGAAATATGGTGGTCAGTAATTAGAAATCCTGTATTAAAGTCTGTCCCACTAAACTTTGCTTTGATGAATTCCACTCTTCCCCATCCTCTGGACTTCATAACTATGAGGAATACTATAATAGTGTGGCACCCTCACCTGTAGGTAGGTGCTAGAAGTAAGTCTTTGTTCGGTGAGGTAAATTTAGCCAGGCCTGGTGTGTTTTGCAAGCCTGGTTGTTTTGATTTTGGGCTGGGCGTATCTCAAGTAGGAATGGGACAGTACATCAGATGATGTCACTAAACCCTCCTACTTTCTTCTGAAAAGGACTGGAACTTTCCAGAGTGAAGGTGGGACAATAGGTGTCATCATCTGGGGTGTCATGGGGAGCCCTGACCAATCCCCAATCTGGATTGGCAGGGGGCAGGCCTTCCCATATACCCAGGGATGGGTCAGTCTGGGAGGAGTTCGGTGGTGGAGCTGTGGAGTTACAGAGATGTGATAGTGTGGAGGCTGTGTGGTGAGGGGAGCCCCCAGTCTAGGGGGGTGAACCTGGCCAGGGAGAGCTCTGGTGTGGCCAGGAGGTGGAAGATCCTGGCGGCAGACACAAGGGAGCGGAAAAGACAGTGGAGAGAGAGAGAGAGCACTATCTGGAGAGATCTCTGGGAGAAACTACAAGTCACAGTGGTGAGTGACACAACCTGGGGAAACTGTAGAAGCATACCGGAGCAGATTGGGATGAAAGACAATCTGAGAAGGATGCAGAAGTCAGTCAGGAACTGTGGTGTCATGTTGGCAGTGAAGAGGACCGGTGCAGCCAGGAGGGCTGGTGGGATCCTGAAGAGGATGGGCTGGGAGCAGTAGTCCATCAGGGCAGCTAGCACAATAGAACTGTTCTTTTTTGTCTACACAACGGGGATCCACTATGCCTACCTGTAATGGGTGGACCGGAGGCCATGCCAATCTGTGGCAGGCCTCACATGTGCTATCTGGGCCAGAGGTGAAAAGAAAATGGAGGCTGGTAAATTTCCTTTCAGGCCTCAAGAGTAACGCAAGCTATGTGCAGGAGTGAGTGAAAGGAGTGTAATGCAGCAAGTGATGAACTGGAGGAAGATGGAGTTGTATATACACGTAGGATGTATATACTTCGGTCCGGATGATGAACTAATTCTCTGGGACATCCCACAACACCCCAATCGCTATCCAAGTTATTTCCCCCAAATAAAATAACAAAACAAAGTTCCAGCCTGCTTACTGACTCTGGATGTGGTATGGTGTGATTGAGGGCAGTGTGAACGGATGAACCACAACTTCCAGCCACTCCCAAGGGAAACCATGGCTGCAATAGTAGTATAGTATAGTATAGTATAGTATAGTATAGTATAGTATAGTATTAGTGCTATGTGAATGTGGAAGAGCTGCATAATATGTCGGTTATATATAAATACCTATAATAATAATAGTGTGGTAGTTACCTTAGTTCAGGGAGAGAGCATTACTGGGCTATAGTTTGTGATTCAGTAGGGGGGTTCCAACTGCTGTACAGAGACCGCTGCTTTACTTTAGCTACAGCCGCCAGATGGGCACAAGGGTTTCTGTTGGGGTTGGGCCAACTTTAAAACAAACATTAGCAGTAAGCAAATTACCACTAAGTGTTTTGAGGCAGCCACAATTTTCTAGTCCGTTTTTTTGCCATAACCTTCCCTAAATATGGGTGTCTCAGGTTTTTTTGCAGCTACTGTAAGTTTGTACTTTCCTGACCATCTCTTGATGCGTAACCACCTGTGTAACGAAATACAGGTAACACCTGTTGATATCTGTGCTACTAGTGACATATCCATGGTTTACCATTGTATCTTTTGGTTTGAATATTTTATACCACTCATTCCATTTAAAACCTCAAAATATTCCTCAGGAGAGATTATTTGATTTCTTTTTCTAACCTGAAAGCTAGCATGTGATGATTATATTTTAGCTTGAGCTACTGATAAAAAAAAATATGGGATTATGTTTTTTGTATTTTTTCAGGGTATTTTGGTTAATTTTACAAGTTCTGATGGCTGTTGTACAATACAGTTCTGTGAGCCACGTAAGTTGATTCTGACTTTCTACTGTTCTAATGTTACTGCTTAGTCCCTAAAAGCCTAGAAATATAAGCATGGGCAGTATAGTAGGCCAAGTAAACAATCAGAGCATATGCAGATCTAAGTGCACTTTAAGGTTGTGAGCGCAAAGATACAGAATATAGTTTAATGCTTTGAAAAAAGAAAAAAAAACAAATAATAAATCACAAATGATACTTGTGCTAAGGCTCAACTGACAAAAAAACAAGCAACTGACGCAATATTGCAGGCAATAATATAGACAAATTTGGATAAAAGGAAGTGCAGTGATAATGTTACAGATAGAAAAAATCTGATTAAAGATGAACAAAAGAGCTGCAAAACAATCAAAATGATTCAGATAAGTTCATAAAGTCCTTAGATGGATTGTAAATGGTGCTCATACAGTATCTCACAAAAGTAAGCACAACCCCTCACATTTTTGTAAATATTTTATTATATCTTTTCATGTGACAACACTGAAGAAATGACACTTTGCTACAATGTAAAGTAGTGAGTACAGCTTGTATAACAGTGTAAATTTGCTGTCCCCTCAAAATAACTCAACACATAGCCATTAATGTCTAAACCACTGGCAACAAAAGCGAGTACACCTCTAAATGAAAATGTCCAAATTGGGCCCATTAGCCATTTTCCCTCCCCGGTGTCATGTGACTCATTAGTGTTACAAGTTCTCAGGTGTGAATGGGGAGCAGGTGTGTTAAATTTGGTGTGATCGCTTTTACTCTCTCATACTGGTCACTGTAAGTTCAACATGGCACCTCATGGCAAAGAACTCTCTAAAGGTTCTGAAAAAAAGAATTGTTTCTCTACATAAAGATGGCTTAGGCTATAAGAAGATTGTCAAGACCCTGAAACTAAGCTGCAGCACAGTGGCCAAGACCATATAGCGGTTTAACAGGACAGGTTCCACTCAGAACAGGCCTCGCCATGGTGGACTAAAGAAGTTGTGTGCACGTGCTCAGTGTCATATCCAGAGGTTGTCTTTGGGAAATAGACATATGAGTGCTTTCAGTATTGCTGCAGAGGTTGAAGGGTTGCAGGGTCAGCCTGTCAGTGCTCAGACCATACGCCGCATGACTATACAGTCAAGCATGGTGGAGTGTCATGGTCTGGAGCTGTATGAGTGCTGCTGGCACTGGGGAGCTACAGTTCATTGAGGGAACCATGAATGCCAAAATGTACTGTGGCATACTGAAGCAGAGCATGATCCCCTCCCTTTGGAGACGGACCACAGGGCAGTATTCCAACATGATAACGACCCCAAACACACCTCCAAGATGACCACTCCCTTGCTAAAGAAGCTGAGGGTAAAGGTGATGGACTGACCAAGCATGTTTCCAGACCTAAACCCTATTGAGTATCTGTGGGGCATCCTCAAATGGAAGATGGAGGAGTGCAAGGTCTCTAACATCCACCAGCTCTGTGATGTCGTCACTGAGAAGTTGAAAAGGACTCCGGTGGCAACTTGTGAAGCTCTGGTGAACTCCATGCCCAAGAGGGTTAAGGCGGTGCTGGAAAATATGGGTGGCAACACAAAATATTGGCACTTTGGGCCCAATTTGGACATTTGCACTTAGTGGTGTACTCACTTTTGTTGCCAGTGGTTTAGACATTAATGGCTGTGTGTTGAGTTATTTTGAGGGGACAGCAAATTTACACTGTCAATAAAATATTTACAAAAATGTGAGGGTTGGCTCACTTTTGTGAGATACTGTAAATAAATGTGACATAGAGACCTTCACCATCAAACCACATGGACAACAATTTACCAATTTAATATCTCTCTTCAGAAATGGAACATGCCCCGTGATCTCCCCTGGGTAAACAAATATGATAGTTGTTCCTATCCTGATGACCATCTGGACTCCCAATAGGTGATAGTCAAAAAGAAAGATAGAAGTATCTCATAGTGCAGCATTTATTTCAAGTAAAAATTATGCACTCACATATAAAACCATAGAAAAGTGCACAATGACGTCACCTGCCACGACTCCACAATGTTATTGATGGCAAAATGTGTATGGTTGAGTCACGGTGGGTGACATCATTGCGCACCAGACGCAGCAGCCACCTTGTTGGTTGGAAACATTCCTATGCGGTTTTCTATGGTTTTAAATGTTAGTGCATTACTTTTACTTGAAATAAATGGTTACTTTTAACAAACCTACTGCACTATGAGATACTTCTACTTTTCTTTTTGACTATAATCTATTGAAAGTTCTGATGGTCATCAGGATAGGAACAACTATTATATTTGTTTGCCCAAGAGAGATCTTGAGAGGTGTTCAATTTCTGAAGGGAGATATCAGACTGCACTCTTTGACTGTAAGATCAGATTTAATTGGCAAGAGGCTGTCCATGTGATTTGATGGTGAAGGTCTCTATGTCACATTTCTTTATTAACACTATTTACAATAAAGCTAAGGACTTTGTGAATTATCTCAATAATTTTGATTGTTTTGCACCTCTTTTGTTCATCTTTTACCAGACTTTGTCTATCTGTAACATCAGCTCTGCACTTCCTTTTATCCACCCATATACAAACTAGTAAAATAAACTGCCAGGCAAATGGAAAGAACCTAGCATCAGGGAAACAGGTAGATGCTTCAGTAACTGGATACTGAAATATTCATTTCAGAGAAATGAAAAACTTTGAAGAATTAAAGCTCAATTTAACTTTCACATTAAATCACACAAACACATTCAAGGTCTATCACAACTAAAGGTGCGCAAAGTTTGTTTTTCTGTAGAAAGCAGACCAGACAGGTAGTTAGCAATTTGCTGATTGCAGAACAATATGTTTGACTCAGCAGGGGATATTTTGGACATCTACAGAGAGACTACTGTTTCCACAAAAAGAACAAGGGTCATTCTCTGCAGCGTGTTGGCAGAAAACAGGCTTCTCTACTTGGACTGTGACTGATTTTTAAAGGAAATTAACTGTAAGATTTTAAACACCTTTGTTTTGATGTTCCTGGAGTGCACTTAGGTGATCTTAACTGAATAACTAAGTGTTAAAATTAAATGTATTATCAAGCTGTCTACTCTCTGCAAAATACTAAGTGACATTAACTGAATCTTTTCTAAATGAATACAAGACATTTATAGAATACTAAATATATAGTTTGAAACTATTCAAAGGGAAATTATTGAGAACAGAAGTAAAGGACGTGGCAGGCTATTTTCTTTATAATAATCCAGACTCCAAGGTTGTCATCCTGATAATGGCATATCAAGCAAGTTACAGCCCTGGAATAAATATGTTAAGCTGGAGATTGTGTTGTTCCAACTTCACAAGTAGCATACTTCTTACAGTATCCTACTAGGTAGTGAACACTGGATCAGAATAACAGAATAAAGCCTGCACCTTTAAAAACAAATCAGCAAAGACAATAATGGCAGTTTCAATATACTTATTCTCACAAGCTCTGTTCTGGAATCACATATTGAAAACTATGCAATTTATGGACAGTGTCTTTTGAATACAGATTATATAATGCCATTTTCCTTTGTTTTTCATTGATACAGGCAAGTGTGATGTAATGAAGTCATGGAAGCTCATTGAAAGTGGTGGCTGTAAAGCCAATGTGACTCTTACTAACTGTGGAGGCTACTGTAGTTCTGTTTCTAGGTATGGATATGTGCTTTTTAGCAAATTAATGTATAAGAAAAAAGCATAATCTCTGAGCTGAGTATGAATGGGAGGAGCAGGATTCATAGTTTCTTGATGCAGAGCAGATTCTATAATATACTGTGCAGCACAATGGCTCTGGCCATGTAACTCTTTAAATTGTATATGTAGCCAATTTGTTTTTAGAGAGTAGAGAATGCCAGTTTATGTATTGCTATCTGTGTACCACTGGAAGAGTTTATTTCCTGTCCCTAAGACACAACAGCAAGTTAGTGGAAATCGTTCAAAGTTAAGGGAATTTCCATCTTAGACATACGCTCCCAGAACAAAGGAGAAGTACAGCCAAAACTTGTTTGGCTGTACTTCTGTGGATCACAGAAGTGCAGTTCATTCTGCACTCCTGTGACTTATTTTCAGCAGACAGTCCGCTGTCTGCTGATGTCACAGAGCTGGTCCAGGCTTGGTCAAGATTGCATTACTGGGGTCAGGATACTCCCACATGCCTGCACTAGCACCCAGCTCAGACCCTGCGCGAGCCACTGAAGGCATGAGCCAGCCACTCCCGCCCCCTCCACAGCCCAGTGATCCAGTGAACAACGAGGGGGCAGAGCAGAGAGAGGTGACTGACAGTCACCAGCTCTCTGCTCGGGGAGCTGCGTGAACCGAGTGATCTGCGCTGTTAGATCGCTTGGTTCTCAGCTTTAGAGCCGGCTAGGGACAAATGCAGAATCAGACCGATGCTGCATCCACCTAGGTAAGTATAAATCTGCAAAAACCCCAAACCCCCTATTTCTCTTCAAAAGCCTAACTTCAGCAATAACATTTAGTCTTAGACAGAGTAGAAAAGAACTAAGACCTCTGTCATTTTTTTTTCTTGTGGTATGTGTCCCGATTAGGCGGATTTTCCCTTACTTCCTGTCAGGAAGGTCATGTGAGAATACAAGATTACATGTCCACAGGAGTATCTGTTCATGTGCATAGTTTGGTCCTTGTCCTCTTGTGCAGGATTGCTGCTAGTTGACCATGTATGTGCAGAAGTGTACCCATCTGCCTGCACACTTCGCTATGTGTGTGCAAGCATCCACATATGATCATTGGTGCCAAGCAGGCCATTTAACTACTTGCTCTGTTCTGGGAGGCTGTGATTGCGCCCACCACACATCGTGCTTTGGGTTTGCAGTGTCCTTCGGACTCTGCCGAACACAGATTGAGGTAAAAAGCCAATCAGCAGCTCGTTACCACGTGATCAGATGTGTCCAATCACAGCTGATCACGATGTCAACAGAAGCCGGTTACCCGCTCTTTTCACCGCTCCTTTACACGCTGTCCGCCTGTGGAGGAGAGGAGAAAAGAGCCAATATCGGCTTCTGCCAATCTGTGCCCATCACTGTTGCCAATCAGTGCCCATCACTGCTGCCAATCAGTGCCCACTGCTGCCAATCAGTGCCCACCACTGCTACCAATCAGTGCCCACCACTCATCAATGTCACCTATCAGTGTCGCCTACCAGTGCCCATCAGTGCCACCTATTAGTGCCCAACAGTGCTGCCTATCAGTGCCCTTCAGTGCCGCCTAACAGTGCAGCCTCATCAGTGCCTCTTCATCGGTGCAGCTTATCAGTACCCATCAATGCCACCTCATCAGTGCCCATCAGAGCAGCCTATCAATGCCCACCAGTGCTGCCTCATTAGTAAAGGAGAAAAAACTATGAGAAAAAGTTATTGTTTAGCAAACAATAAAGAAAAACACCAAAAGAAAGCTCTATTTGTGTGAAAAAAATGATAAATACTTTGTTTGGGTACAGTGTTGCATGACCGCGCAATTGTCATTCATAGTGCGACAGTGCTGAAAGCTGAAAATTGGCCTGGGAAGGAAGTTGATGAAAGTGCCCAGGGGCAAGTGGTTAAGCAAGGCACCTGCATTGGCTCAGTGCTGACATGAGTCAAAGCTCCACACTATAATGTAACAGAGCTCATTGATGTCCACCATATGTATACTTCTTGTGTCTGTTGTCCTTTTAAACAGTTCTTTACATTACTGGAACGTGCAACATAATCAGTGTTAATTCATTTAGTTTATGAAACTATCATAGCCTTACTGGTTTTCACAGTTATTGTAGAAAAAAAATCTTGTAACGGTTATACTAATTTCATAGCTTTGTACTCAACATTTCTTTGGGATTTTCTTTGTATGTGAGGATGGCAAGGGATCACCCACAATCTGAAGGGTAGTGGTGCGCAAATGGTTTGGCCCGAGCATGAGTTCTGGCCGAACACTGGCTGTTCGGCTCATTCGCCCAACACCCAAATTTTCTGGGTGTTCAATGGGATGTTAGCCGCTCTGAACGCCCTGCAATGCACTGCGCACTGCACAGTGCATTTGGCTTTGCCCAATCAGGGCGCAGTATAAGTTGGTTGTTAATAAACGGGGCTGGATAAGTGTCTAGTATGGATTTGGGGGGGGAGATCTTTATTTTTTCAATAGTTGGTTGACAGAAATTGCAACTGCGAGTAATTTCAAATGTGATTTAACTCTTTTTTTTTTTTCTTTAGAAATGTAATTTTTGCTACAGCATGTTCTATATATGAAAGAGATGGGCCACTTTAGAGGCAGACTAAGGGGACCCCACAAGCACTGTATTTAAAATAATTTTATGGTTGCACTTTAAGCATCATTAAAATCACTGCTCCTGAAAAAACGATTTTTTTTTTAATTTGCATTGATACATGTCCTCCAGGGCAGTACCCAGACCCCCATACCCTTTTTATGGCCAATTGCTTTCATATAAGCCTCCAAAATGGGCACTTTTGATTTTTCCTGTTCGGCTCCCATAGACAATGGAGTTAGAACTTTTCTCCTGTTCGGGAGGTAAATATTGTAAAAAGTCCTATATGCAACCGAGGAATACCCAACAAGGAGCAAGTAGGCATCCGGACTAAACTACGTGGCTTATTCACTAATGCCAGAAGTCTGGCGGACAAGATGGAAGAACTAGAGTTGCTACTGTATGAAGAGGAATTAGATTTTGTGGGAATCTCAGAGACTTTGTTTAACAGCTCTCATGATTAGCTGGCTACCATTCAGGGGTATTCCCTGTACTGCAGGGATAGGGAGGGCAAAAAAGGGGGAGGGGTATGCCTGTATATAAAAAATAATGTACAAGTAAATGTGAGGGACGACATCACTAGTGGATCAAGGGAGGAGATGGAATCCCTATAGGTAGAGCTACAAAGGGAGGATGCCAAGGGAAAACTAATACTGGGAATATGCTATAGGTCCCCTAACCAGAGGGAAGAGGGGGAGGTGGATCTCCTATCACAGTTTGGAATAGCGGCAAGGATGGGAAGTGTCATTATAATGGGGGATTTTAATTACCCAGACATAGACTGGGCGGAAGGTACTGCGTTTTCAGTTAAGGCTTACCATTTCCTAAATGTCCTGCAGGACAATTTTATGGGTCAGATGGTAAATGCACCAACAAGAAATAAAGCATTACTAAACCTTCTGATTACTAACAACACAGGCCTGATCACAGATGTGGAAATAAGGGGCAATCTAGGAAACATCGATCACAGGTCAATCAGTTACAGTATAAATCACACAAATAGGAAACATAAGGGGAATACAAAGACACTGAATTTTAAGAAAGCCAACTTCCATAAACTACACTCTTTGCTGGAAGATGTTAGTTGGGATAAAATTCTAGGAACAATGAACGCGGAGGAAAAATGGGAGTGCTTCAAGAACATACTAAACAAAAGTATTAGCAAGTGCATCCCAATGGGAAATACATTTAAAGGCACTAATAAAAGGCCAGGGTGGCTTAACTCCGATGTAAAAGTACATATAAAGCAAAGGAGAAGGCCTTCAAAAAATACAAGACTGATGAGTCACTGCCAGCATTTCATCTTTACAAGGAATGCAATAACAATTGTAAGAGTGCAATCAGGGCGGCTAAGATAGAACATGAAAGGCACATAGCAGAGGAGAGTAAAAAGAATCCCAAGAAATTCTTGAAGTATATAAATAGGAAGGTCAGATCATATAGGTCCCATAAAGAATGATGAAGGAAACCTGGTTACAAAGGATGGAGAGATGGCAAAGGTTTTAAACTCATTCTTTTCCTCAGTATTCACAAGGGAAACGGGGAGCTCCAGTATCCAAAACTACAATGTTTGTCCTCACGACACGTCACAGGAAGCCCCCTCATGGCTGACTGAGGATAGAATTAGGGATAGACTTGAAAAACTTAACATTAATAAGTCACCGGGACCAGATTGCTTGCACCCAAGGGCCCTTAAGGAATTCAGACAAGTAATTGCCAGACCATTGTTCCTAATTTTTACAAACCGTCTAATGACTGGTATGGTACCAGCGGAGAAAATCCAATGTAGCACCAATATATAAAAAAGGACCAAGATATATCCCTGGGAACTACAGAGCAGTTAGCCTAACATAAATAATATGCAAGCTTTTGGAAGGGATGACAAGCGATTACATACAAGATTTTTGTAATGAATATGGTATCATTAGCAGTTATTAGCACGGTTTCATGAAGAATCGTTCCTGCCAAACCAATCTATTAACCTTCTATGAGGAGGTGAGCTGCCATCTAGAGAAAGAAAGGCCTGTAGACGTGGTGTATCTAGATTTTGCAAATTTGAATGCTTACTGTACAAACTACGGTCTGTAGGCATGGATCATAGGGTGAGTACATGGATTGAAAGCTGGCTACAGGGGCTAGCCCAGAGGGTGGGGATAAATGAGGAGTACTTGGAATGGTCTGGTGTGGAAAGTGGGGGACCCCAAGGTTCTGTCCTGGGACCAATCCTATTTAATTTAACCATAAATGATCTGGAGGATGGGATAAACAGCTCAATCTCAATATTTGCGGATGATACCAAGCTAAGTAAGGCAATACGTTCTCCACGGGATGTGGAAACCTTGCAAGAAGATCTGAACAAATTAATAAGGTGGGCAACTATGTGGCAAATGAGGTTTAATGTAGAAAAGTGTAAAATAATGCATTTGGGTGCCAAAAATATGAATGCAAACTACTCATTAGGGGGAGAGCATCTGGGGTTAGTCTAGGATGAAAAGGGGCCCATGGGTCCTATTAGAGCACAGGCTCAGCAATGGCATCTAATGCCAAGCTGCTGCAAGCAAAGCCAACAAAATATTGGCATGCATCAAGAAGGGAATCAACTCCAGAGATAAATCAATAATTCTCCCACTCTACAAGTCTCTGGTGAGGCCACACCTGGAATATGCTGTCCAGTTCTGGGCTCCAGTCCTCAGGAAGGATGTCCTGAAACTGGAAAGGGTTCAGAGAAGGGCAATAAAGCTATTTAAGGGACTGGAGGACCTTAGTTATGAGGAAGATTACGAGAATTTAACTTATTCTCTCTGGAGAAAAGATATCAGTGATATGATATCACTGTTCTGAAAACATCTGGAATCTGTATGTGAAGAGCGAAACCATATGCATGCTCTTCTCTATGCTGTATTTTCAAACACACTATCCAGAT